>JAQOTM010000510.1:106263-159749 GCA_029168755.2 Tillandsia fasciculata | reverse complement strand
CGGTTTCTGGAAATTGCTCTACGCGTAAGCGATCCGGATCGTGACTTGCGCAGTCCGGATCGTCGCCGTAAAACTTTCCAGAAAAGTTTGTTTTTGATCCGAATATTCTTCCTAGGGTTTCTAACCTATAAATAGCCCTTCCTTTTCATTTCTAGGGCAATCCACACATCGGAAAAAGAGCCGTCATTTTCAAATATCATTTTATACGGCCTTAGATCCACATATAGAGAAGAACGGAAATCATTAGATCTATTTAATGGTTCTTCATCTATATTGATTAGTTTGATTCTAGGATTTTCATACTCATATCTTGAGTTGAATCAAACTAATGAATACTTAGATGGTATTTCCGATCTACTCTTGATCTAAGTATTCGGCGGATCATCACCACCCAAACAAACAACGATTTACCCCAAAATCGGCGCGTGGACTCGCGTGGCCTTGTGGATTCAAGGTGTTATCGCTCTCGTGGATTCGGAGCGAGGTGCGTTCGTGGATTCGAAGCGTACCATTGGGTGAAGACCGTGGATTCGGTCGGACGTCGTGGATTCGACGTTGGACGCTGTGGATTCAGCGTTGGCGGCGCAGATCGTGGATTCGTGAAGCGTCGTGGAACGAGCGGAGAAGATCGACTAGGGGCGTATGGTAAAAGGTTGAGTCGTCTGTGAGTACGTTAAATCACCTTGTACGTGTGTTAACTCTAGTGGATTTCACCGTGTTATCGGTCCCGTGGTTTTTTACTCCGGTTTGGAGTTTTCCACGTAAAAATCTTGTGTGTTCTTTTATTTTTCCGCATTGGGTTTTATCGCACAAAGATTTTTGAGTGTTTATTGTTTACACCTATTCACCCCCCCCCTAGGTGTTTTTTCCCCTATTTGATCCTATTTAACCTAAACCCTACAGGATCAAGCCAAATCCAGTCTGGACCGTCGTGCGGGAAAAAGTTTGTTATAGTCAATTTTTGATTCTTATCCTCTTCCAATGGTTTCTAACCTATAAGTAAACCCTAATTTCATCTTTTAGGGTAATCCAAAATAAGTTTTGTATTCCGTAAATGAACGAGAAAAATTAACGGAGAAAAACTTATAAATCCACATATAGTGAAGAAAAGAAATAACTAAATTGATTCTATATTTCTTCATCTATATTGATTAATTTGATTCTAGGATTTCAAACTCAGATTATGAGTAGAATCAAATTAATGAATACTTAGATGGTATTTCCGATCTATCTTTGATCTAAGTATTCGGCGGATTTTCACCACCAACAAAACAACGATTTTCCCAAAAATCGGCGCGTGGATTCGCGTGGCTTTGTGGATTCAAAGTGCTACCGCTCTCATGGATTCGGAGCGAGGTACGTTCGTGTGATCAAGACGTACTACTTGGTGGAGACCGTGGATTCGGTCAGACGTCGTGGACTCGACATTGGACGTCGTAGATTCGGCGTTGGACGCAAATCGTGGATTCGAGGCGCGTTGCGGAGCGAGCGGAGAAGATCAACTCGGAGCGTATGGAAAAAGGTTGAGTCGTGTGTGAGTACGGTATATTACCTTTGTACGTGTTTAATCTTAGTTGATTTCACCGTGTGATCGGTCCCGTGGTTTTTTACTCCTGGTTTTGGAGTTTTCCACGTAAAATCTCTGCGTGTTATTTACTTTTTCGCATTGGATTTTATTACACAAAGATTTTTGAGTGTTTATTGTTTACACCTATTCACCCCTCTCTAGGTGTTTTTTCCCCTATTTAGATCCATATTTATCATAACCCAACACCCTGAGCTAACAATCTCTCCAAAAGCTCCTCCTGTCTGCGGCTCCGCTCCTCCATACGTGCCATCTGGCCACGTAACTCCTCGAGCTCGGCGGACCGCTCCTGCCCACTCTGCACGGGAGGTGCCAGTGTAGAGCGCGTAGGAACACGCCTCCTGGGAGTCATCCTGCTCAACACAAAATAGAACACACGTCAAGTACAGTCCGACGCTCGACCCAATCTAGCGAAAGTCAAAGACATCACCCTTCTTCTGTAGCCTTATGTCGTCTGCAGCCAACATAATTACCCAACAGAAGGAGGGTATGTCAAAATCCTCTCTCTACTCCGCCAGAAAGTTAATAAACCAAATCATGGACTTTCCCAAAATCACGACACTCACGTGCTATCGTCCAAGGGTCAGCCAATAGCCTAGGGTTTCCTAAGTCCCAAACGACCTATTCCCTAAGCTCTGATACCAACTTAATCTGTCGCGCCCCGGGTATAAACCAGAAACGGGTTCGGCAACAGATCCGCCGTATACGCGGTATTTCCCACATATACGAAGCGATACAATAATTCCAGCAACAAGTTGATGTATGCACGGATGAGTACAGCCACAACAAGTGGTACAGAGCGAGAAGTGAAACACAAACAACTGAAAGAAGATAAAACAACCCATACCCAAAAACCATTCAAAAGGAAACCTCCAACAAAACTCCAAGGTGACACAAAGACAACTCACAAATAAACCAACTCCAAAAATAAAACACAAGTACAACAACAACAAGTCTGCTACTATAATCAAAATACAACTCCACAATATAATACAATCCACTATCACCACATACTACTCAAAATATACAACTCTCAAACTGAATAACTACATAAAGCTAGCTACAGCCAGACCGAATATACAGTAGTCCAAGGTCTAAAAACTAGAAAGTAAAGGTACAACAGGCCCACCTCTAATAGCAGTCAGGGGGAAGCTCTAGCTATCCGTGACGCCACTCCACGATCTGCCCGAGCTGCGGCCGCTGAAGAAGTCTCTGTGGAGCAACAACGGGTGTGAGAACTATTAACCATAGTTCTCAATGGGTAAATCATCGAACCTCCGACCTACCCACTGAGTCTACCAATCAAAGGCAAAGTAAAAGATAATAAAGTGTAAACAAAATGAGAGCTAAAATAGAACTATACTACTATGCCAAATGCTCCAAGTATTAAGTTCCGAATATAGAAATGTGTGTATGCATCACTAAAGGGAACTACTATAACATAACTCACTCACTGTCCGGTCCACTGACCCGGCTCTACCTGCTCTCAAAGTCACAATCACTCACTACCGGTGCACCAACCCGGTCCAATGACTAGTCGGTTCTCCTACCCGAACTCACCTACTCCGGAGTGGCCCTCGAGGGGCGCGACCACACGAGTAAAAGAATCTCAATAGAATGTATGGCAGGCAAAAGTCATCTCTTTGATTATGTCACGCCCTGGGGGTTTTTCGGTTGAGCGAAAAACGTGAAATATTAAATTTTTTTCTTTACAGTGTCCCCCAGTGCGCGCCAGACCTGCCACACGTGCAAATTCCTCGACCTCGAGGGCGGAGTCTCCTTTGCACGTGCATGGCGGTTTCAACTTAGATAGGCATACCAACCCGCATGTAATCTCGTTCACACTTTAACCACAATCAGCGTACACAACAGTAAGAGAGAGTACCATAACTACTTAACACGGCTGTCGATATTTAGAAAGGATAAATCCAGGGGTTTTTCAAATCGGTGCCTACACGACACTCGTTGTTTTAAAAGCCGTTTTCGCAAATATTTTTTCTGGTTTGAAAATAGGCCGAATAACTACAGAGTATGAAAGAAAACAGGGTCACCACAGTAATTTGAACATCCACAGCACAGTACAAACGAACCCACTCACATAGCACGAAAAACTAAGAAGATAATCATGAATAAAACCTAGCAACGTCACACAATAGAAATGCTAAATACGAAACATCTTCCTAGACCGTCCTCACATCCGTCCCGTGCCCACGCCCAACCGAACCTGTCACAAGGTGGGAAGTTAGTGACCGAAAGAGTAAGTAACAGTTGAAAATAGATAAATTAGTAATAGTGCTGAAATTAATCAAACCGACACCACCGGGCGTCCCCTCAGTCCCCCTCAGGAGTCCACGAAATTTCCCTGTTTCAATAAACTAAGTACAAAAAGTGCCCCGCTCGTATCAGGTACCACCAACCCCTCCCCGGCTCTCGCTGTGGCACTTGAGCAGCCGTGAGGGGTCCCCATCATCACTAATCGTGGGGTACATGGGCCAACGTGCCATCTTTCCGAAAAAATACACCATTGCGGTGGCCAAACCGCTGGTGTGCGTGTAAGTACCGCAAGCAACAAGATCGGTGTGTGCAGAGTAACGATGCAGTATTCCAATATCACAGTTATTAGTCAAGCGAAGAGGGAAAACTTCATGCAATAGGGTTAGGGAAAACTGATGTTTGATCTTTTCCAACTTACTCTTTCAAATTATAAAAATAGCCCTTCTTTGTAAGCCACACAAGTACCCACCTGGACAGCGTTTGGTCGGAACACCCGAAGTTGACTTGCGGCCTTCGAACGACACCCCAACCTATGAAGTCCCGAGAGAAACAACCGTTAAGTACGAAGACGGCGACACGACACTACAACGACTCGACAATAAAAATGTGGTAGCCGGAACACGCAAGCACACGGCGGCAAGGAGGAGGGGAGCAGCAGCGGCACGGTAAGGTTGCCGCAACGACAGCGGCAGCGGAGCGGCGCGGCGATAGCGCGACGGCGGCGCGGCAACAGAGCAGCGGTGGCGAGGCCCCGCGCGGGAGAAAGCCCGCGCGGGAGCAAGCCCACGTGGCGACAGTTCGCCTCGCGCGGACGCAGGACCGCGCGGGCGGCGGTGCGGCGGCAGGCCGCCCCGCACGGGCGCAACCCCGTGCGGGCGGCGGCGCGGCAGCAGGCCGCCCCGCGCGGGCGCAAGCCCGCATGGCCGGTGCGGCGGCAGGCCGCCCCACGCGGGCGCATGCCTGTGCGGGCGGTGCGACTGTGCGGGCGACGGCGCGGCAGTAGGCCGCCCCGCGCGGGCGCATGCCCACGCGGGCGCATACTCACGCGGGCGGCGGCGCGGCAGCAGGTCGTCCCGCGCGGGCGGCAGCGCGGCAGCAGGCCGCCCTGCGCCCGTGCGGGCGGCGACGCGGCAGCAGGCCGCCCCGCGCGGGCGGCGGCGCGGCTGTGATGACCTGGATCTCTGCAGAGCTGTGGGCGGCAGTAGGCCGCCCCGCGCGGGCGCATGCCCACGCGGGCGCATACTCGCGCGGGCGGCGGCGCGGCAGCAGGTCGTCCCGCGCGGGCGGCAGCGCGGCAGCAGGCCGCCCTGCGCCCGTGCGGGCGGCGACGCGGCAGCAGGCCGCCCCGCGCGGGCGGCGGCGCGGCTGTGATGACCTGGATCTCTGCAGAGCTGTGGTAGAGTCATTGGAGACCTCTAGGGAGCCTGTACTGTGTTTTGGAAGTGTTCATGGATAATTTGGCACAAGTGTTGGACTTCGGGCTTAAATGGATTACGTGGGTGATCGGTTGGCTCCGTCGGATCCTTGGAATTGGTTTCGCGCGAAATGGATATTAAAATTGGGCTCAGCGCGAAGTTTGGACAACAGAACACCTTTCCGGGTGCCTTCGGCAATTTTTAGAGTTGGAATTTGGAAAAACGGACATCAAATTCGGATTCAGCGCGCGAAAACGGTCAAAATGGGCTATTTACATGCATTTTTCGGAGTTTGGAACAGTAAAATTACTGTTTACTGCCGGAACAGTGTTCCCGGCGATCGCCGGCGGTGGCGGCGGGCAGCGGCGGAGAGCGGCGGCGCGGCCTCGGGAAGGCGGCACAGCGGCGGCGGGCAGGCGCGGGCAGGGCGCGGTCCACGCGGCAGGCGTGCACCGAGAGGGGGACACATGGCGGATTCCTACTGGTTGGCTCACAGCTCGCGGTCTACGGAGCAGCTATGGTCTATGGTGCACAGGGGTGGACACGTGGCAGTTTATTATTGGTTCGGTGCATAGATATCCGTGAACCGGGTGTAGTAGACAGAGCGTGGACACGTGACGCCTCCCCATTGGTTGGGTCACTGTGCGGGCAGAGGGGCAGCTGGCGCGTCTGGGCGCGCGGGCAGGCACGGTCGGTGCCACGTGGCAGCCCTTGATTGGTTGATTTTGGTGTTTCCTGTTCGGCGGGACACAGAGGTAATTTTCCGAAAAGATTTTCTGGTTTTGCCTATTTGTTGCATCCGAGAGGCATTCAAGGGGAGTTTTCACCATTTTCGAGGCCATTTCTCCCCGAGGGATAAGAAGATGAAATCTTCTCCAAGAAGAGAGGAATGCTCTTGTGAAGTTTAGGATTTTTTGGCGGCACGGATTACGAGTTTTCCATTTTCTCCGGCGCGGTGCGACGTTCCTTCATCGATGTACCCCTTTCGTCGCGTTTCGATGCGAGATCTCTCCCGGCCTACCCCAATCACATTTTCCAGCGATTCTTGCGCCATTGGAACGGCGACTGACAGAGATTTAATCTTGGTATTTCCTGTTTCCCCTCGTTTCATGCTTTTCGAGGAGTTTTTCTGAGTTTACTGTGACACCATTTGCTGTGATTGAGTTTTGGACAGCGGTTTGATCTTTTGATGATATCTTCACGCACAGGCATCGGATTGGGGTAATTCAAAAGGCATTTTGCATCTACACATCATGAGGAATATCCCCAAATTTTCTTGGAATTTTCTGAATTTTTCCCGAAGGTGAAAAGTCCCTATTTACAGAACTTTGCGATTCAGTTTTTGTGTTTGGTTTATTTCGGGGTAGTTTCGTTGTCGAATTTGTATCTCAGCGTAGGAAACTCGGGTGTGAACGTGCAGGTACTCATTTCGACCGGTTCGTCGCGAGGATCGTGACAGTATTTTTCCTGGAATTTTTCGGGCAGATCTCGTAGGTGAAAAAGGCAAAACTGTGGACTGTTGTGTTTGGGACAGATTTTTGTGTGGGCATAGTATGTTAATTGTGCATGTTCTTTTGGGGTGCTTTGTGCAGCGTGTGGTGATGGCTTAGACCAGGCGTGGACTTTACTGTTGGGACCAGGATTTAGCGCTCGAGGTGGGTGGTTGTTGCTTACCTCTATTTTGACATGCTCACTAGGAATATTAGAGTGATCCCCTTTATTTGGACATCTTGATTAATCATGATCGGGGTTGGGTTTATGCATGCCTGTGTGGGGATCGGGTTGCTATGATAGCGGTTAACCTTGCATGTGGAATGGAATATTTACTTTGGACTATGATTATCCTGTTAATGGTACTACTTGAGGGTAGGTGACATGCATAGGTGGATACTGTTAATGATCAATGACTTAAATTGTATTTCCTTGAGAATATTTGCATGCTTGTATGGACATCTAGATAGGCCATCTTTTATCGCTACACTTTCAAGCTGGAACTTGACTTAGGAGAAACCTTGTTTGCTTCATTTCTCCTTATTCTTTGGTCAGGTGGTTATGGTTGCTCGGGTTTGAGCAGGGGTTTGGGTTAGTGTAGCCGGGGCCTGGATTGTGGATCATGGGTTTTGGCAGCGACCGCGGATATTGGGCGGTTGACCGGATGTCGGTTATAGGACATCGGTGGTAGGACATGGTTATGGACTATGGGTTTTGCGGCGACCGCGGATTTTGGGTGGTTGGCCGGAGGTCAGGGGTTGGACTTGATATAGTCGGTAGAGTTCCGGTGACCGTGGATTTTGGGCGGTAGACCGGAGGTCGGTTGTGAGACCGGGTTGTGGATTGCGGGGTTTTGCGGCAATCGCAGATTTTGGGCGATCGGCCGGATGTTCATTTGTGCATCAGATTGGGGGATCTGTGTTTCTTTTAGTGGAGGGGTGTGTTCCACTGGGGCTTTACAGTTGTGATCTATTCCTTCTTTTGATGTTGATTTTACCGGCGCGGTTATTGCCCGGTGGTGTTTTGATGTTGATTTTACCGGCGCGGTTATTGCCCGGTGGTGCTTTCCTCGAGTGGGTCGCTCCCCTCGAGTTCCCCTCCGGAGGCTGGGGCCAGGCAGTTATGGACAGGGTTGATATCACATCGGCGCGGTTATTGCCCGATGGTGAGGACGGCAGCAGGAGGTTTTGCCATCACATCGGTGCGGCTTACTTGCCCGATGATGAGGGCTGTACAGATTGGGTCCATCTGGGACGGTTGGATACTGTTGCATACGGTTATTCCAGTCTAGGACTGTATTTTTGAGGCATAGTAGAGGTAGTTTCCTGTCTTCCGCAGTCATCATTGCTTACCACACTTTTTTCCTTTTTGCCTCTGGTAGACCTAGTGGGTGTGTCAGGGTTTGAGGTTTTACCCACTAGGGGAGGCTACTGGTTTACTGGTAGTCTCACCCTCATTCTTCTTTCCTCTTTTTCTTCTCCCTTGTTTTGCAGTGTCTTCTGCGGGTGCTGCTGGGTGTTCAGCGGCGGGTCGAGGAGAGAGGGCGGCTGAGTAGATAGACCTCGAGGCAAGATGAGCGAGTTAGCTGGACTGTTGGTGTACCCATGTTTCCTCAGACGATTGTACTTTTACTTTGGGACTGGCTTTTGCCAGCAGGTTGTATTTATTTTGGTGAGCTGGGAGAGACAAATGTATCATTTTTACAGATGTATTGTATTTTATTTCCAGCTTCAGTCTGAGATGTATTAGTTTTAGTTCAGCTCTATTTTTATTGCTCATTTATTATGTATCTCTTATATTTGAGCAGGTTTGGCGCTTCGTGCACGCGGGAAATACCGCGTGCACGGTGGATCTGTAGACGGGCCCGGGTTCTGGTTTACACCCGGGCCGTGACAGCGGCAGCAGGCCGCCCTGCGCCCGTGCGGGCGGCGGCGCGGCAGCAGGCCGCCCCGCGCGGGTGCAGGCCCGTGCGGGCGGCGGCGCGGGCGTAAGCCCTGGCAGAGCCCCGCGCAGGCGCGGCGCGGCGGCAGCGGCAGCAGAGGCTAGGGCATCCCGACTACTCCCACATCGACGACAGAAAAGAAAACTGAAGAAAAGGGGGGTTTGCCCCGGTCGCTTACCCTGATCTTGCGACGAAGGAGAAGGCGGATCGTCCTTCCCGTCACCAACGCGATACTCCACGGGAGATGGATTTCCCTTCCCCTTTTCTCTATCTCTCCCTGGCGGCTAGGGTTACGAGGGATCCCCCTTTTTCCCTTCGAATTTCGAAACTTGAAATTTGAATCCCTTTTTCCCCCGCCGACGATCTCAAAAAGAGGGTTGTTATTAATTGCCTATGAAAACCCCCCAACACCCCAAATCACATACGCCCACCTAGGGGATTAAAAGGACGGTTAAATAATCAACCCGTTTCGCACTCGCACAAAAACGGTCGTTAACCCGATCTAAAAGAAACCTACCCCATTACCTTGAAAAGCGTGCAAATCGTGTGGCACAGATTTCGATGCACGTTACAGATACAGTAACTTTCAAAATTCTATTCCGGGAGATCCGGAAGTCGGATTTCAGACCCGATCGCACCACCGTTCATCATTTCTCGAGCCCTATTACCGAAAAATAACCACGAGTGCCAATTCAAAAATTCCAAAAGTCGCTAATAAAATAAACTCTTAAAATTTAAGTGGTGGTAAGAAGTCAAGGACACTACAGATTAAGGTGAAAAACTCGAATCACTTATAAAAGCCTTGTCTCAATGAATGCATTACACTATTCGGCCAACCACCCAAAGTCCGTGGTTGCCGACAACTCCCGAGTCATCAATCCGGGGTTATCCCAACCCGACTCCATGCAACTAAACTGTTCCCAACCGTACTCTCTAACCCAAGCAACATAATTAAATGAGAAAAGCATAAAAGGTTTTCTCCTAAATTCTTGTCCAACATGATAGAATAGCATATAAAAGAGATGTAACTTAGCTATATGTCCAACAAACATGAAACAGTTTTAGTAATGAAGATAAAGTTCTCAACATGAATCTCACTTGTAACTTGCTTTAACCCAAATATTTGGAGTAAACATAAAAACCACATAGTTGCTAACTTCCTGGTTGAGTCAACATGTAAGCCGACGTTTCGATGTGCTCAATAACCCACCTGCAAGCTCAGTAACTGGAGTCCCAATGCTAAGAATTTCAGCGACCAAGGTAAAAATTCGATGCTTCTCTAACAACTCGAAATATGTCTTGAGTTTCCTGTTGAAAAGAAAATACTACAATTGCATTACTACGTGCCCCGAGTGCCAAAAACTAGTGCTAATAGGGAAAAACTCAAAATCTGCTATAGCTTTAGTAAACTCTATCACCCAGCCCCAAATGATATCCACTTACCAAAAAGTTCATAAAAGGTGTGACGCCCCACTTCCCAGGGGGTCACCCATCCTAGAACTACTCTAGCTCTAGCACGCTTAACTCTCATGTTCCTCTTGGATCTTGCTAGCATCCAAAATGCTATAGCCGGGTTAAAGATTTAGTCCTATTATATCATTTATATAGAGGACTAATCCAAATTCCGGGGGTGTCACATTCTTCCCCCCTTTAAGCCCTGACGTCCACGTCAGGCTCAAGCACACTCACAAGCACCAGGCGATGTGAGACTCGTCTCGCTAGCCTTAGCCGACCTTGTGAGGAGCTGCACTCCACTCACAACGGTCATTAGCCGGGGAGCCTCACTCTACCCGCTATAACCCTGGCTCAGCCGAGACTCATCTCACATTTCCGGCTGGTGAATGGCTCTGATATCAACTGTGATGCCCCACTTCCCAGGGGGTCACCCATCCTAGAACTACTCTAGCTCTAGCACGCTTAACTCTCATGTTCCTCTTGGATCTTGCTACCATCCAAAATGCTATAGCCGGGTTAGAGATTTAGTCCTATTATATCATTTATATAGAGGACTAATTCAAATTCCGGGGGTGTCACAAAAGGCTAGCTTACTACTTCCATATAAGTTCAAGAAAAAGAACACCAAAACAATCCTAATTTCCGATATAGAATTTTAAGTTGAGATTCAACTTGCTTAACTACCAATTTAAAATATTTTTATAAGTTGAACCCAAAAATAAACTTGTCCATCCTGCATCTGGGATTATGAAAAACCATTAAAATTAACCCCCATAAACACTACTAATCACGAAGTCAGAGTCAACTCTCAAACAATCATATAAGCTATTCCCACATACATGTAGTTTTTTCAGCAGTAAAAGGACTGGAAAGAACCTAGAGAAGATACATCAATTCTTATCCAAATTTCGTGGTTAAGGTATCAATTTGTTCCTCTTGAAGTCAATAAAATTATCCAATTTAAAATTTACCATTTCATAAAGAGGAGAAAAAGATATCCCAAGATTATTACAGGCTGCCCAAAATCCCACTATGTACTTAAGGTCTCAAAGATGTAAACATTTACCTTATTAGCAGCAGGAATTACACCTTCTCTTCAATATAAAACTTGTAGAGTATTAAGTTCTGGTGAAATCCTCATAAAGCCGAGCTCAAGAGTCCATCCTTACAACCCTGGAGGGTACAAACACTGCACATAACTCAAAGCTGAAACAAAAACCTCAATTGTGTACAAACATCCTAGAGATGGCTTCAATTACCTATCTTGGAGCCCAAATTAGAAACTTCAGTAAACACAAAAGTTGGAGATATTTGAATCCTGAAAAGTTCCCAACAAAAATCACCTCAAAATTCTATTTGTACATCCCAGGGGAGTAAAAACACTAACTACTACGTAGAAATCCAAACTAAAAATCAATGTTGCAAAGATCACTAAGTTTACCTATCTTCCACCTCCAACTAGGCTTCCTCTTCACTATCAAAGTTGGAGTTCTTGAAGTTGTGAAGAGAACCCCGCAAAAATGGCCCAGAAATTCCACTCCTACAGCTCGGGAGCCCTCCTGGAAGAAAATGCAACGTAGAGGGATGCTCAAACAGCCATGACCAAGCTTCACAAATAGAGGTTTTCTTGATGGAGAGGAAGAAGGTGATGGCTCTCTTTTGGACTCCTAAGTAGCTAAGAGATAAGTGAAGTCCAAAAGAGAAGCCTCATGCCCAAGAGCCCCCTTAAATAGGCTTAACCTGCACCCAAATTAGCTCTAGGGTGCAACACAACACACAACTCTCCTCCACACAAAATCACCTACCCCCTTGCACCAAATCCGATGCAAGGGGGGTCGGATCAACCAGGTCCGACCCACCAGGTGTCGCACGGGCGCAGCGCCAGCGTAGCCAGGCCCCTGCGCGGGCGCGCACCGCGCATGCGAGCGCATCCGCGCCGGTGCCCGCCCGGTGCACCGCGCGTGCACCGACCGCGCACCCGGGCGCCAGGACCCGGTGCACCCGCCGCCATGGACCGCGCTGCACCGGGCGGCCCACGGGTCGTGAACCGGCGGCTGTAAGCCCGGTTCACGGCCCTCCCGTGCACCAAAACACTATAATTACACTAAAAAAACCCAGAAATAGTGTATTTCACGCAGTTTTTCACGCTGGATCCGTTTTTCGCATCCGTTTTGCGCACCGAGGACTCCGACACACCGAAAAGGTGTCGTCGAAGTATTGATCCAGTGATAAACTGCTATACAAGTATACAGGTTCTCACACAAAGTGTTATACATTTTTCTTAAGATCAAATGTTTCATGAGAGGACAAAGCACATCGATGTAAAGTTTCACTTTTGCTCGGGATGTGATCGGAAAGCGCACAGTGACTGTTAAGAAGATTGATACTGAAGACAATCCGGCGGATATGCTTACTAAGTCTCTTACTATTACCAAGTTCAAGCATTGTTTGGACTTGGTGTCGGTTGGCAGCACTTGAGGCCCTACGGGGCGTTTGGAGAAGACGGAGCACTAAGAACGTTAGGAAGTATTGAGAAGAATTTAAGTCAAGGTGGAGTTTTGTGGCAATCTCAACACAGCGGCTAAAGACTACAAATCAAACCATGATGGAGATTGTTATAATTTGGTTTAGATTTGTATTTATCTAAATTGAAGTTAAATCCTAATCTAATTAGGATAATATGAGATTTAGATTGTTGGGTATAACTAAAATTTAATTATGAGTTCAATTAGACTACAAATACTAATTAGATTCTAGTCTGGAGGCATATATTATATATAGTATACCCGACCACTTCAATGATGCCGTAACTTTAATTAGCCGAAGCCCTAATTAATTTAGGCCAACGAAAGAAGATACGTGTAGTTGGTGTTGGTATATACGGCCATATTAATGAAGTCGTGATTTTAATTAGAGACCATGCTCTAATTAATTTACCAACCAAAGAGGAGGGAGGCCGTATTGGAGGAGCCATATGTTGCTAATGAATTCGGCAACTAATTAAGAAATTGAAGCTCTAAGGTGAGGGCGTCCATATGATTGGATTCTTCGTAATCGTTTGGGTAGACGCAAATTTTGATATTTCGATTTTATTTAGAGCTTCGGTTTTCTTGAGAGATAATCTTTCTATTCTAGTTTTGATATTAATAAAAGTCTTTACTCCGTCTTCGCCCGTGGATGTAGGCCGATGATCGAACCACGTAAATCTTAATATGCTCTTTTTTATATATATATATATATATATATTTTTTAATTTATTTTTCGCCCATTTAACAAATGCATGTACACATGCATGTTAGTCTTTCCATTACATTATCATACTTACCTTTTCATCCACGTCTCTTTGGAAACTGCTAGTTGTACACCACTTATGGGCTGTACATCTCACATCCTACCCAATCTAATGGGTGGGGTGTGGTGAAGGGTCACTTCACAATTCATAAATTGTAAAGTAATCCCCCACCATTAGATAATGGGTGTAGGATGTACATCCTTCTTTAGAATGTGCATGTAGCATTACCCTTGAACACCATTTCTTGGGAGAAACGAGTCGCATATCCGAAGGTTAATTGGCATCTGCATCTAGGTCAGTATCATATGAGACCAGAGCCAACCTAGCTAATTGTTTAATGGTTTATTTTGTTAAATGTAGAGATTCATTGTTCTCACGCTCGCTTGCTCGAATCCAGCAGCAGAGAAAAAGCAAAATCCACAAATGTGAACGAAATAAAAATAGAGATATTTTGTAGGAGAAAAGCAAATGTAGCAATTAATATTTTGACTTCAGAAGATTCATTTCGGAAGGTGTCCATCTAAATATAATTGTATTTTTAGCATTATTTATTATTCACTAATGGTGATGGCATAACAGCTGCTTACGAGAGAGAAATTGTCGCACCAATAGATTAATGACATGTGGATCAACTTGCATCACAACCATGTGGACATCTCACCACCATGCCACATGCTCTCTGACAACTAGAAGATAAATTTTCTATTGGCATGCTAAGATTTTAAGGTATCAGTGTCTCAGTATAGAAGAGTCTCCTTAATGCAAGGGAGACCCTTGGCTTGTTTTTTTGACAAAGTAAGATTGTGGACCATCCTCCCTACTATGATTTGACTTAAGAGATTGTCTTATGTGCCTTGAGTTGATTTCATGCAGTTTTAAATATGCCTCTTGGAATTTTAACATTTATTTGTCATTTACATATGTAGGGCTGCATATTTATTTATTTATTTTTCCCTCTATTGTTTATGGTGCAGAGGGACAGAAATGGTTTTTCAGAGAGATAGAGAGAGAGAGAGAGAGAGAGAGAGAGAGAGCGCGCTTGGGAAGGAAGAGTGAGAGGTGGAAAGTGACAGGGTACCAAGAAAAAAATAAAACTTGTAATATTATTCATGATTTGATTTGAAGGGAATGGAATGTGGCAGCAGGAATAGTGAAACAGACTTCACCCAAGCCTAAAGCAAGCAGGGGGTTTACATAACTTTCCAACCCCCCTCTCTATTTCCTCACTCCGTCTCCGTTCTCCTTCATTTCTCTCTACCGATGAACCGATAACAAGTCCCCACCTCCTCATCATGGGGTGGCTTCGATCCCTCGTCGCCCCACTAAAGAAGCTGTGGTTTCGTATGCATTCGGCCCACAAAAAGAGTATGTTCTTCTGCTTTACACTTACAATCTACATTACTTTTTTTTCTTCTTTAATTTGAACAAACGTTATGCTTGCAATCTACTGTTTAGTTTGCATCATCTTCAACTATCTTTTGTTCGCTGCTTCATTCATGCCGTGCAGATCCTCTCAAGTTTGCACATACAAGTCGACAAATTCGGCCTTTTGAAATCTTGTAGTTGCATGCATGGCTCTGATATCACTTCTTTTATTGACTTTTGATGCACTTATATTGCACGATTGCACCTAACAATCTCGTATTTATTGTTTCTCTTCTGATAGAACGAGGGATTTACATCCTTCACGAGGATGTGAAGTCATGCCAATATGAGGATGTGCACATTCTCTGGTCGATACTCGTTGAGTCGCACCCGCCACCACCACCGCGATTGAAGCAATGAGGTTTCTCGCAAATGGGGAGGCAGAGGAGAGAGAGAGAAGAGAAGAGAAGAGAAGAGAGAAAGCTTTGTTGTACATAGATACTCAATCGATACAAATTACAATGGGGCTCTTCTTGAGTTATATATGTAGTATAGTAAGTAATGAAGCTTCATTTGTTTGATAAGCGTGGGCAATGAGATTCTTCTCTCTTGTCTTTTAGTCCTCAAAGAATGCATTGCGAATACATTTGAGAGCAAAAGAGAAAAAAAAAAAAAAAAAAAAAAAAAACAAAGAAAAGACAGATGACTTTTTTATGATTGAAGAGTGAGTTTGACGTATTGTACATACTTAACATGCATACATAAAATACATGGAAAAGAAACAGAAAGGAATGAATGCACAGGAGGATTTGGTGGAAGGTATATTTCTCAACTATTTTTCTAATGCGTTGATTGTCTCCTTCAGAGCAGTTGGAGTGTCGAATATATATATATATATATATATATATATATATATAGAGAGAGAGAGAGAGAGAGAGAGAGAGAGAGAGAGAGAGAGAAACCCAAAGTCCACACCACTTGATGTTGATGTTGATGTTATGGCATGCACGTGTGTATGCGTGTGAGGGTTTATTAGACTTTCTAGAAACGAAATAGTAATGGTGACGGGTGGAGGTATCTTGAATTTGTGACAAGAAAAATACTTTGGGTCCAACAAACAAAATAGAACAATGCTAGTGCTAAATTCTACTTTAGTAGGATATACATTTTATATTTTTTATACTTGAAAAATAATAATTTTATTATATATCGCATCAATTTTTTTAATTTTTATTAAAAATTATTTAAATTTTTTAAAATTCTATGATGGGAATAGGGATATCAATGGGTATACGAATACTAGAAATTTTATCTGAATCCGAATCCGAACGGGATAGATTTATCCGATGTTAAACGGATATGGATATAAAAAATAAAAACTCAACCGATTTGAATTTGGATATAAATTTTGATTGTATCCAATCGGAACCCGAATCCGATTCGAACCCGAATTGATTTTACGTTATCTAATATATGTGTATATAAATATTTAATATTATATTTTAAAATTTTAAATTTAATATAATATATTTTGAAATATTGTAAAAAAAAATAAAAAAAAATTATTTCGGATTTGGATTTTCGGGTTCGGGTTCAGATTTTAAATTTTTGGTCGGGTTCGGATTTGGATATGAATTTTTAAAATTCGTCAGATTCGAATTCGGATTCGGGTTCGAATTTGATAGTCGGGTTCAGGTTCGGGTTTGGATTTGGATTTTTAAAAATTCGTCTCGAATCCGACCCATTGACATCCCTAGATGGGAATGCAAAATCTACACTTTTCTTTACCTTAGGAGGTACAAATAGTATTTTCTAATAAAATAGTCTTTTATAGGATTAATATCATCAATGCCCACCTAAATATTTTAATTTCATAAATGCCCTTCAAATTGTGAAGTATTATTAGTGCGCTTAAAAAGGGCTTAGAGTTCAGGCTTTGGGTTTTTGATGTTTAGAGCCGCATTTGTGTTAGAGTAATATAAATGATATTTAAGATTTTGAAGGAACATCTATAATATTTTGAAGTTTTAGATGGTTGTTTAAAATTACCCCATCTTCTTTTTAAGTTGGAAAACCTTCAATTTGCATTTCTATCTTTTAGTAGTGTATTTTTACTTGCTGTTACGTGATTCAAGATATTACACTAGATAAATACTTTGTAGTTTTATTTTTATTTTATTAAAAAAATATATCGCTAAATTGGATAGTAAAGTAATATATATATTTTTTTTATATTATAGAGGGGCATAATATAGTATTTTACTATTTGATAATCTGTAATTTACTATTTTGTATGAATGATGGTTTTGGGAAGTTTATAAGATTGCTAGTAGTTTGGTTAATTGCAAGTTGGTGCGACTTTTAGAACGTACCAGGGGATATTATTGCTTAGAATCAGAGCAACTACTAGTCTACGAGGATCCTAATGATTTGGTATTAAAAAAGTTATGGTTCATGTAGCTTCATCAACAATCCCTGTTCACAAAGTAAAAATCCGCGTAAGGAGTTGAATAATAGTGCTATTAGTAGCAGCAAACTCTAGGCTTGAATTTTATTATGTGCTATCTTATTCGAACTATTAAATATGATCTAAAGAAAATGAATAATACATGATCCGAAGTTTACAATTTTTTTAAATCACTTTATAGGTCATCAATTCACTAAAAAATTTAGTGGTCAAAATTAAACAATTTTCTTAAAAATAGGGGATAAGAAACTTAAATTTAAGACCGGAATTGTAGATCTTATTCAAAATAGTTAAAAAAAAATTCTATTAAAAATTTAATTAATTTGGATAATTCTACACGCTTAAACGAGAAAACATAGACCGTTAAAATTTTCACTTTTGACACCTTTGGTCACTAAACAAATAATGCTGATAAATTATAAAATTTAGTATCTATTTGCGTTGAACCGAATTTTCAAACTTTTGATTGAGTGGAATTGTTGACCGAATCAAAATTGCTTTGGACTGCAAATCAACTCTTAGAATGGCCCTCAATATGCGCTAAGATCGAACAATTTGGTTGATGAAGAATCGGCCCCATCGAGTTCTTTCTCAATTTGCAGAATGAATCGAACTTAGAACAATAAATCTGGCTAAAAGGCGAACTAATTGTATTTGTTTGATTAAAAAAAGGAAAGTTACAAGGATTGTGCAGCACTAAGTCTCGGATTACAGAAACTAAAGACTATTGGTTAAGAGCTTAGAAACTACAAATTATTCCTAGAAAAACAATGGATGAAGAGAACAAAAATAAGAGTAAAAAGCGGATGGTCTTGTTTGCGAAAGGACCCCTATTATAGGCAATTTCTCACTATTTATAGAATCTTTGTCAATCTTCAGTTAACCTACGATTACTTGATAGTTTGTCTCGTGGAGAGTGAGGCCATTTTCTTGTTTGTTACGAAACCACTCTCCCACTTTTCTAACCGTTCCTACCCAAAACTCATTTGTCTGTGGGCATTTCTTTCTTGGCTCTAATGCACCACGTGTCATCTTTCAATATCTCCACACAAGCCTACCACGTGAGCCAAGCCGTCTACTCTGGTAGATGCCAATTTTCTTGCGCCAACAATGCCTGCCCCCCGGTAGTCTTTCGAATGAACGTTCGGATGACTAGCTATTTTAAATCCAAGACTATGATCAACCATATTTTCTTACCCTAACTTGTCATTTCATATTTAATGATGTCGTCATCCTTAGAAACCTTTTCAACGATAAAACCCATTCGATGGCAAAATCCTTCGTCTTCTCAAAAATGTCTTATCTTATTTGACCACCTTTTAAACTTTCAAGTTTTCTTCTATAAAATTTCTTTGAACCATTATTTTCTTTTTCCAATGGCTCCTACTCGGATTCCTTCTTTTCCTCAAACTTCGAAGATTGATTATCATCTGCTTAATCCCTCTGATGAAGATCCTTCTCGCTTCATCTTTGGTCTTTCTTTCGTAGAAAACATCGAGAAAAATATCTTTCCCTTTTGGTCAAAGGCATACCTTTGATAGCGGACAGCGTCTACCTTCGGTCCTAGTCTTCTTCTAAATTTTCGGGATGAAGTCTCTGCACCTGGTCAACGACTTCTGATGCATACATTACCTGGCTTGACCGAGTCCAGAAAGTTTGTGATGTCATATGGCAAGAAATCGAGATCTTCAAGGTGATCTAACTCTTAAGGATCCTCTTCAAGCCAACAACCTCCTTCTTACTTCCGCCTTAAGCTTTTGGTCTTCGGCTTCAAACACTTCTTCAAAGTAGGGCCTTTCACTCTAACCATGTTTGATTTAGCTGCTATTACTGGTCATCGTTGTCATGGCACCGTCATCTCTTCAGCTATCAACCCTGACGGTGCAGTCGAGTTCGACGTGAACTTAGATCCAAAAGTGGACCTCGCCGATACCAAATTTATGGAAAGGTTCATAGGTCAAGGTCGAACACCACAGAATTCAATACATAAGAATGAACACATCGCCTTCCTTTTTTATTGGATATGCCACAATTTCTTTTGTACTCAATTTTAGAAAATCAACTGAGATTTTGTACTAATCGTCATCGCTCTGGCCAACAATGAAAAGCTTGCTCTCAATTATTATTTCCTCTCTTTCTTGTACCGAGAGATATTTCGAGGCAAACAAACTGCTGAATAATAAAGAAAGAGGCAACATTATTCGTTCTAGCAGCGAGATTTTATAGTTTCTCTAACGAAATTTTTAATCTTATAAAATATTATTATTTTAAAAGTAGTCATCTATTTTTTTTTTTTTTATAAAAATAGTCTTAGCTTTTAAATGCGGTGAACCATTCACCGCATTTAGAAGATTTAGACTTTTATAAAAATCATTCACCGTGTTCATTTAAAATTTACAATACCCTATCTAGCCTTATTAAAAAAATATATTTTCAATTTTGTCACACCCCGGGGTCGAAACTGCGACCCGGGCTCGCCAACAGATCCGCCACCTATGCAAAACCCCGCATAGGTGAAGCGTCCTACCTGCAAGAAAGGGGCTACAGCTAAACAGATATCAGAGCTATAAAATAAAAGTGCTGTAAAACTAAAACCAACCATCTGTACAACTGGAATAATGATACAATATCCATCTCCCATAAATAATAATCATACAAAATTCTCAATACAAAAACTCAGAACTCAACAGGGAGGTAATCCTGAAATAAATAATACATCAGTGTACAGGCTCTCAGTACAAGCCAGATCCTCACAATACATCAGTCTCTCAAAAGAGAAAATAAAATAACTAATCTACTGACTGTACTATAGATCTCCACAGAAAGGGGGTACAGCTACTCTCCAAAGATAGGTAGGGATCTAGCTCGCGACTCCCTCGCCTCGAACAGCAACCGCAGAATCAGCAACACCCGCTAGGACTCTGCAAAACAAAGGAGAGAAAAGAAAGAAGAGGGGGGAAAAACCCCCAATGGGTGTGAGAACTACACCAAAAGAGAGTTCTCAGTGGGTACCACCGCCAAGTCCAACGATCTGCCCACGAAGTCTACTAGAGGCATAAGATAATAATGCAGTAAAGCTGAACAAGAAAGCTGGAGGTACACAACAGCTACCAAGCCTCTGTCTACATGCTCAAAAGGGAAAAACCAATGAAAGGTATGCAACCACTCGCACATGAGGTGCACAATCGACCCAATCGAGCTGACTGCCACATCGGGTCCAGTCAAGCCTGCGCCTCCCTAGTGTATCAACGTAGGGTGTCCAATCGGACTAACTCGCTATCGAATAGTGGCACATGCAGGCTATAGTCGAAATCCACGCTCTCTCTCAGAATGGAAAGACTCAAGATCCTCAACATCTCGCATAATGGTCGAAGTACTCTCAACGACATGGGATCACCGTCAACCCAAACGGCTCCCAACAACACTAGCACTGGTCTAATCACAGCTACTAGACTCCACTCGACCCCTAGGCACGAGTGCAACAATAAAAGTATCTGCCTGAATAAACCTAATCAATGGACCAGTAAAAACTGGCACTGCCTGCTCAAACTATCTCAAGTATCTGCTAACAGATCGGCACTCACTGACCGGCACTCACTGTCCGGTACTCGCTGGCCGCTGTGTAAATCGCCTACTCCAGAGTGGCACTCGTGGGGAGCGACCCACACGAGTAAAGTATCACTGTAACAAGTATCACTGTATCAATTATCACTATAACGAGTATCACGATATAGCAGGACTGGATCACGACTCTGATCAAAGTGGAAAAACTCATCCACTAAAGGAAAACCCGATCCCCAAACTAAAATAACAGTAAACAATAAGTGGAAAACTCCATCCCCTAGAGGAAATCTGATACCCAATCTGACGCACAAGTACATATCCGGTCAACCGCCCAATATCCGCGGTCGCCGCAAAACCCCACAAGTCCACAATCTAATCCAACCCGTTCCAGACACACAGTCCCGACTACACTATCCCAAACCCCTGCTCGAACCCGAGCAACATGAATCTAGAAGAAATGGAGAAAGAATAAGCATGATTTCTCCTAAGTCAGATTCCAACATGATAGTGTAGCAGTAAAAGATGGCCTATCTAGATGTCCATACAGCATGAAATTGTCCTCAGGAAAGATAGAAGTAAGAACATGTCAAATGGTAGCTCTACAAGATATAAACAACATGCCAAAATCACTAATGAACTACACATGTTCATAATGCATGATCTATAATCCATAATAACTCCTCAGAGTAATCCCCGCACATAGTTGTAACATCCTGTCCCCTCGAATGATCAATCCTCATGAAAGACTATGTGCTAACATGGCATGCTAATAAATTGCTACTATAAATGTCAATCCCACATAAATAGGCCAATGATTAATTAAGCATGATCTCTATATCATCTAGTATGAAATGAACATAGTCATCTACAGTATGCTAGATCTCAATCCACTAGAAGCATGTACATTAGTTAAGTAAGCATCAATCACATAATCAAGGCCATTTCCATGCTTACATCTCAATTTGTTTAGTTGTATCTTAAATCATGCATGCTAGAAATCAAAAGAGTAATAATCCGAGAAGGTAAGCTTTCCTCAACCGTCAACTTGAATATCCAAACTTGCTAGTTCCCAACGTCATAATATGAATAAATATTTTGTAATTCCCTGATACAATTATCATTCCTAAGCTTACCCTTCAACCATGTATGGGTACTCACATGCATGCATTCTAACATATAGAATCAAAGAACCGTCCATCGGTTCTGGGGACAAGGCAACCCACCTGAAACGCTTTCCGCAGGCAAAGCCGAAGTCGGTGAAGTGCGCAGTCACACGCTATCCAAAACCCACTAAAACCGCACTCTCAGTACACAATCAAGTCCACTGTTCCAACAAACAACACAACAATCACAACCCCAAACACACAAAACAGCACACGCTGTTTTCCAAACCAGCAGAGAAGAGGGGGGATTCTCACATGTTTACAGTCCTCCAAAAATCCCAGAAAAATCACGGTTGCGATGCTCGCGACGAGTAGATACAAATCGAGTATTTATACGTCCCGTTCCGACACCTGTAGGCCAAGATATAAATACAACAACACGGGTATGCCGAATTATCACAAACCGAAATCTGTAGGAAACCAGTCCGAAAGAAGCATAAATATTACCTTCGAAGAGTCCTCCAAAATTTCCGATAAACCATGCTTGCTTCTTTCTCCTTATTCTTTAGTTAGGTGGTTCTTGTTGCTCGGGTTTGAGCAGGGGTACGGGATAGTGTAGCCGGAACCTTGGGGTCGGGGACACGTGGTATTTGGTTATGGGTTGTGGGGTATTGCGGCTACCGCGGATAGTAGGTGGTTGACCGGATGTCGGATGTGGGACATGATTATGATTGTGGGTTATTTCGGTGACCGCGGATATTGGGCGGTTGACTGGGTGTCGGTTGTTGGGCTTGATTGTTGACAGTGGGTATCGCGGCGACCGCGGATATTGGGCGGTTGACCGGATGGTTACTTATGCAACAGATTGGGGATCGGGGTTCCCTTTAGTGGATGGGTTTTCCCACTTTGATCAGAATCGTGATCCAGTCCTGCTTTTATGATACTTGTTACAGTGATTGAGTTTTGTTATCACACCGACGCAACTTTATATGCCCGGTGATGCTTTCCTCGTGTGGGTCGCTCCCCTCGAGTTCCCCTCCGGAGCGTGGGGGTCAGACAGTGATGGAGTTTTGCTATCACATAGGCGCGGCTTTACTTGCCCGATAATGAGGGCGGCAGCAGGAGTTTTGCTATCACATCGGCGCGACTTTATTTGCCCGATGATGAGGGCAGCAGCAGGCAGTATCATTTTTTACTGGTGGATAGATTGGGTTACCGGGACAGTTTGGTTACTGATGCATTTAGAGGCATAGTAATGGTAGTTCCTTTTTCAGCAGTTTTGTTGTTTACCACTCTTCTTCCCCTTTTTGCCTCTGGTAGACCTAGTAGGTGCGTCGGAGTTTGAGGCTTTACCCACTAGGGGAGGCTACTAGTTTACTAATAGTTCTCACCCCCATTCTTCTTTCCTTTTTGTCTTCTCCTTTGTTTTGCAGTGTCTTCTGCGGGTGCTGCTGGGTTTTCAGCGGCGGGTCGAGGAGAGAGGACGGCTGAGTAGATAGATGTCGAGGCAGAATGAGCGAGTTAGCTGGACTGTAGGTGTACCCTTTTTCCTCAGACGGTTGTACTTTACTTTTTGGTCTGGTTTTAGCCAGCTGTTTGTATCTTTTTTTGGTGAGCTGGGAGAGACAGATGTATTATTATATTCAGATGTACTATATTTTACTTCCAGCTTTAGTCTGAGATGTAGTAGTTTTAGTTCAGCTTTGTTTTTATTGCTCTTTTATTATATCTCTTATATCTGAGCAGGTTACTGGCGCTTCGTGTACGCGGGAAATACCGTGTGCACGGCGGATCTGTAGACGGGCCCGGGTTCTGGTTTACACCCGGGGCGTGACACGCCCAGCCACCGCCATTGCCAACACGATCTATTCTGACGGCACCGACAATGATAGAGGCGTAGCAGGTCGCACCTGTGATGATCCGGACTCCCGCAGGAATTGTGCAACATTAAACAGTGACTGTAGGGAGCTCATACGGTGAGACGGAGCTTGTAGAATCAAATTGGACATTTAAAATAGACTTGGCGCGAAAATCAGAGCAAATGGGATTTTTCGGGAGCTTTTTTGCAAAATTTCGGATGAGAATTTGGCGAAACGGACGGCGGATTTGGACTCAGCGCGCGAAAACGGTCAAAATGGTATATTTACTTTATTTTTTCGGCACATTGGTACTGTTCACCGGAACAGTAACCCGGCCTGCCGGAATTACTGTTCCGGCACCGGCGGGCGGCGGCGCGGCGGCGGAGCGCGGCAGAGCGCGGCAGGGCGCAGCGGAGCGCGGCGCGGGCAGCGCGGGCAGGCGCGGGCAGGGGGCGCTGGTGCGCGGTCCATGGGCCTGGCGTGCACCGAGAGCAGCGAAGACCCCCCCCTTGCCACGTGGCGCTTCCCCATTGGTGGGCCGGCTTCTAAAAGCATGTGGGAGGGTGACACGTGGCACTCCCCTATTGGCTGACAGGATCCGGAAAACCCGGAGCGCAGGCCGGGCACGTGCACCACGTGGACACGTGGCAGTTTTTGGGTGGTCCTTACACAGGCTGTTTCCTGTTTGTTGGACACGTGGCGCAATCTGATTGGCCAATTTTGGTGTTTCCTGTTCGGATCCGGATCTGGTGTGGAGCCCGAATATTCCCTTGGCCCATTATAAATAGCATTCCCCCTCCCTCTCATTCCCCACCTCGATTTCTGTGCCGTAGAGAGAGAACCAGAGAAAGTGCCCAATAGGAAAATTCTTCCTCTCTCTCTCCTCTCTCTCTCTCTAAAATTCTAGAATTTCTGGAGTTACAGTTAGTGAGTTATCTGCGACGCGGCGCACTGCGACGGTTTTCTTTTTCCGCCCATTTCCCGTCACAGTTCAGTCGAAAATTCCCTGTGTGCTAACCAGGAGGAATTTTTGGACGATTTTCGCGACAGCGCGTTCCTAAGAGGTAAGGCTTCGATTTCCGTGTTGATCCACTTTGCTCCATTTCGTACTTTTGGCACGATTCCCGAGTCCTCTTTGACCCCCCTTTTTGCTGTGGTAATTTTTGGACAGCCTTGACTTCTCCGATTTTTATCTTGGCGTAGGAGCATCAGATCAAGGCGTTTTAAGAGTCGATTTTGATCTACTCTTCGCAAGGAATGCAACCGTAATTTTTCTGGATTTTCTGGAGCACTATTTAGAGGTGAAAAACTCCTCTTTTCCCATGTTGTCTTAAAAACAGCAAATATTGTACTTTTTGGGATTTGTATTTATACCGGGAGCGTTGATTTGCAGGAATTGAGGACTGTGGACAGCCAGGAGACTACCTGGGGTGTTGTTTGAGCTGTTCGAGGTGGGCGGTTGTTGCTTACCTCATTTTTGACAAGCTCACTGGGATTCCTAGAACTCCCCTAAAATATGACAATTGGGACAAACTAACAGGACAAACTAACAGGACATACTAACAGGACATACTAACAGGACAACTAACAGGACAACTAACAGAACAATTGATGAGAACCATTGGGACAAACTAATATGACAAATGATGAGAACCGCTGGGACAAACTCTCCTAAAATTTAATATAACCCCACAAGATTATATGATGACTTATATTGGGACACTGTGATTGGGACAAAGGCTATAATCTCGCATGCAAATGATTTTTCCAGTAAATCAATCTTCTTTTAAAAATAAATATTTGACACCTTTTTACAACTTTTAGTGATACAAGTGCATGCTCATCTAATTAGCCACTCTTTATTGCTACACTATCATCTTGGGATTTGTACATGTTTCATTATTGTCCTTTGCATCCATATGCTTGTTGCTCAAGAATGAGCAGGGGTTTGGGATAGTGTAGTCGAGATTGCATTAGATTGTGGATTTGTGGGGCATTGCGGTGACCGCGGACAGTAGGCGGTCGACCAGATATTTATCCTTGCATCGGATTGGGGTTGAGTCTGGTTTATTTTGCATCAGCTGGGGATTGGGTTTCTGTAGTGGATGGAATTTCCCACTTTGATCATAGTCATGATCCAGTCCTGCTATATTGAGATATGTGCTACAGAGATACAGAGATACTGGTGATACTGATGACAGAGATACTTTACTCGTGTGGGTCGCTCCCCTCGAGTGCCACTCCGGAGGTGGGCTTTTTCGGACCCAGCCGTGTGTGCCGGTCTGATACTTATGTTGGGATGCGAGCCGTGCGAGCCGATCCCGCGGTTTCGAGCCGTGTGTGCAGATTCCGCTGAGCAGGCAGTACCAGTTGTTACTGGTGTCTAGATTGGGTTTGGACAGATACTATTTCTGATGCATGCATACAGTTTTGACAGCATAGTAGTGGTAGTTTTCTGTTTCAGCATCTTATGTATCTACCACTCCCCTTTTCCCTTTTGCCTCTAGTAGTCCTAGTGGGTGCGTCAGAGTTGAGGTTTTACCCACTAAGGGAGGCTACTGGTTTATCTGGTAGATCTCACCCCCATTGTTATTTTCTGTTTCTTTCTTCTCCTTTATTTTGCAGAGTCATCTGCGGGAGCTGCTAGGCCATCGGCAGCTGATCGAGGTAAGGGGATCGCTGAATAGATAGATCTCCTGTGAGGCTGAGAGCTATTAGACAGATATTGTACCCTCCACTCAGACTGTGACATTCTCCTTTTATTTTGGGTCTGGCTTCCGCCAGCTGGTTGTACTATTTTGGTGAGCTGGGAGATTATTGTATGTATTACAGCTTGTACCTTATTTTCAGTCTGAGATTATCATGTTTAGTTCAGCTCTGTATTATGCTCTTCTTGCACATTTTATACCAGAGCAGGTGACCAGCGCTTCGTGTACGCGGGAAATCCCGTGTGCACGGCGGATCTGTAGACGGGCCCGGGTCCTGGTTTGCACCCAGGGCGTGACAGATTAAGTTGGTATCAGAGCTTAGGGATAGGTCAGTTGGGACTTAGAAAACCCTAGGCTTTTGACAGACCCTAGGAGAATAGGGCATGAGAGACGTGACATTTTGCGAAAGTCATTGCTTTACTTGTTTGACTCTTCCAGTAAGGGAAGAGAGATCGACATAGCCTATTTCTGGTGGACAGTTATGTTGGCTGCAGACAACATAAAGTCACA
This sequence comes from Tillandsia fasciculata, assembly GCA_029168755.2. NCBI lineage: Eukaryota > Viridiplantae > Streptophyta > Magnoliopsida > Poales > Bromeliaceae > Tillandsia > Tillandsia fasciculata. The sequence continues at coordinate 132,719 of JAQOTM010000510.1, read as the reverse complement.
GAAATAGGGGAATGTCTTTGACTTTCGCTAACTTGGGTCGTGTGGGGCTCCGATGCTGATTTGTGGTCCCTGTGGTAGGATGCCTCCGCGACGTAGGATGTTGACGCGTTCGCAACCTTCTTCCTCTGAGCCCGAGCAAGAGGAGTCGGGGCAAGACCAGCAGAGTGAGGTGCAAGAGCTACAGACTCAGATGGCCCAGATGTCAGAGGCTGTTCGGCGTCAGGAGGAGGCTATGGGTCGGCTGACGCAAATGTTAGAACAGAGGGCGCAGCCTATTGTAGCACCCCCAGAGAGTTCTCCCGTACCTTCTTCCCCTGCTGTGAGTCCCCCAGTTGTACCAGTGACCCCGGCATCCCCTGTTGCTCGGGGTACTGGTGGACAGCCGTCTGGGTTGACGGGATCTCTGACCCCGGCAGAGCAGCGGGGGGTGGTTGACTTGTTAATGAGGTTCCGCCAGTTTGACCCACCCCATTTTTCGGGGCAAAATGCAGAGCCATGGGAGGCAGAATCATGGATCACGGCAATGGAGCGACGTTTTGAGACGTTGTTTATCGAGGAGCGATATCAGGTGGTATTGGCGATGAACTTTTTGGAACACAACGCCGAAGCTTGGTGGCGGCGTGTTCGACTTGCGGGTCCGCCTGGGGCTCAGCTCTTGGCCTGGGCGGAGTTCCGCAATCTGTAGAGTTATTTAGGATCCACAAGGATCTAAATAGGTACTATCAAACACCTAGAGGGGGGTGAATAGGTGTAATATTATAAAAACCAATCTCAGTGCAAAAATAAAAACAATGCGGAAAATAAAAATCAACACACCGAGATTTACGTGGAAACTCCAATCCAGGAGAAAAACCACGGGACCAACACGCAATAACAATCCACTAAGAATTGAAGAATAACAAGGTGATTACCGACTCCACGGACTCGACCCCTCCTTCAAGTTCTTCGGACCTTGCGCTCACCGATTGGATGTCCACGCAATAACAATCCACTAAGAAACGAAGAATAACAAGGTGATTACCGTCTCCACGGATTTAACCCCTCCTTCAATTTCTTCGGACCTTGCGCTCCAACGTTTGCACGTCCACTGCACACGTTCGAATCCACGAACGCCACTCGAATCCACGAGCACACGTTTCGAATCCACGAAACGCCTTCAACACACCGAATCCACGATGCCACGTCGAATCCACGACGCAAACTCAGCCGGTAAGAATATTGGCTTCGATGGTGATCCTTTGCTTAGATTATCAATGAAGATCCATGGGAGAAATCTCTAAGCAAAGATTAGATCAATTCGACAAAAGATATGTTCTTGAAAGAACCATCGAATTGACCTAAAAGAGGCTATAAAGAAGAACGATAAAAACCTAGCCTCTAGGGTTGCTCTCAAGTGTTTTATAAAATGATCGGCATAGCTCCCACGTTTTTGAGAAACCCTAAATGTCTATTTATAGTTTAGAAACCTTTGGAAAGAGATAAGAATCAAAAACATACCTTATCTGGAATTTTTCAGGACGGCGATCCGGATCGGGATTACTGCGATCCGGATCGTCGTAACGAGATTGACGATTCCAGAAATCCAAGGGTTCGGGATCCGGATCGCAAGGCCCGATCCGGATCGTTCATGAATTTCAGCAACATCCAATGTTCGGGATCCGGATCAGAATAGGCTTGGATCCGGATTGGATTTGCACATGAACTAATACCCTTCGGGATCCGGATTGGATCATCTGATCCGGATCCTGAACATGTCCCATGTCCAGTTTTTGATTTTTATGCAATTAAAAATTCATCCAAGTGTTTCTACACTATAAGAAAGTATTCGGATCACCAAAATTATTTAGTTAAACATACCTGATCCTTTTGAATACTTTCTTCTTGAGATTGATGTAACTGATCCACAATTCTTCATCTTCAATCTTCAAGACTCAAGACACTGAGTGTCAACTTGAGCTCTTGTTGAATCTTCTCTAAGTCTTTGATTGCTGATTGACAATTTGATCCCTTTAAGACTCCGACTCAACTCACTGACTTGACTCACGAAATATGCCAACACCAAAATGCCGTAACAATCTCCCCCTTTGGCAATTTCGTGACAAAACCCAAAAATACATAAAAACGCTCAAGTCACTCATCTTAAACCAAAAAATCGAAATTCAATGTCATCACCAAAACATTGATTTTCTTTGCGTGAAAGATCCAATAAATACAAAATTACATTTGAACCAAACAGTCCTAGAACATACTCTATGACTTAGGACTTGGAGTCTTAAAGTGATGTAATTCCTGCAAAACAAAACTCCAAACAAAATCAAACGTTAGTCGTTAGAAATTAAAATCCTACATTTGATTTGTCCTTTTGGTTCTTTTGTTTTTCGGCTCTTTCAATCTTTTCTTTATCTCCCCCTATCTTGAGCATTTATGTTCTCCCTCTTTGTGATACGATCATCATTTTCCGTTCTCCCCCATTTTTCCATTTTCGTTTGTCCTCTCTTGATGATCTCATCTCCGTCATTTCTCTTCTCCCCCTTTTTGTCACAAATTGTCAAACAGTGAACATACTAGACAAAAGGAAATCACTAACAACATTAGTTCATAGAGAAAGAGAGATAAAAGCTCAGTTCCGGTATATAACAAAAATGCAGATTGCGTACCGGTACCAGAAAGCAAAAATCAAATAATTTCTTGAAACAAATCCAGATTTTGAATCTTTTCAAATACCGATTTGTATTCCATCAAGAAATCCATTTAAGTGCTTTGAAGAACAATGAATTCAAAGAGATGTCATTCAATCCAAATTTCTTTCATTAGAATAATTTAGAAAAATAAAAACCAGAAAGAGTATGTAAGCACTTTAGCGCATCAACTTTAAACAAAAGTCATCGTTTCATGCAACAAGAAATAGATTATACCAAATCTATCAAAAATACTCAAAAATGAAACGAAAATTTATGAAAATTAAAACTCTTAAAGTTGAACAACTTCAATTACATCTAACCTGATCTTATGCGTAATGCCTTTATCAAATCATCAATTTTGGTAAAGAAAATGAAATACAAAGATCAATAGATGTTTGAAATCCCAGATAAGTTAGATAATATATCTAGACAATCTGTTGAAGGAGTGGCTCTTTGAGCATCTTTTATCAAAAATCCCACCTTATACCAACCATGAAATATGACTGAGTCAAGTATTTCAATATGCATTTCATCAACATTTTTAAAACAAAATTTGCTTTGCATTCATGGAGTATCTTTTTCTTCTTCTTTTCTCCATGTGGTGGTAGTTTTCACACTCCTCATTGGGATGTAACTCTTTCCACATCTTTTGAGCATTTTACTTTTCTTTGACTCCCCCTCAATTGGCTATCAATTATTTAATATATAAGGTATTCAACCAAAAATTGATCTCGCATTCATACTCGACTAAGCAATCAAATATGATAATGACTATACCAAGAGATCATTGAGAGAGAAATTGACTTTGATCACTTAAAAGATGAATTAATTAACATAAATGATCATTGCAACATTGAAATATTATGATATCAAAAGCATAATAAATTTCTAAATGCGTGAAAGGATGCAATTAAAGTCAATTTAACCAATGCTCAATTAAACAACTCCTCTAAATGAAGTGTCTTCAAGATTATGAATATGGAGTCAAGTTGATAATCCAAGAAAATTAATTTGGAGTGAATGAACGTGAAGCCCTTTTTATTCAATGCACTTGTTCGTTAAAAACCCTTTTGTTCAAAAACAAAGTATAAAAACAAAGAGCATTGAAAAACATGTAATGCAAAGATTAAGAAAAATATGAAGGGAAAACCAATCAAAGCATTACATACAGTCATAAGCTATTTAGAACTTAAGACAAGGAAAGATATCACCTTTCCGAATCCAAAATCGCTGGATTTTGGGTTGTCTTGATTCGTTGTGGCCGGGGGTTGTCCGCTTTGACTGTTGATCCACCTTAGGTCTTTGCCTCGCAATAATCCACTTGTATGATTGATGTTGTGGCTCGGACCTTTGGTGGGTTGAGTGAACTCCTTTGACTTGATGTGTCTTTTGATTCCGTTGAGTCCGCTCCGTAGATGAAGTTGCCGAAAGATTTTTCTTTCTCTTTTTCGGGCAATTCTTCACCAAATGTCCTTCAAGTCCACATAGGTGACAAGTTCTTCCTTTCAATTTCATTGTGGAACTTGAAGCATGCACAGTTTGGTCCTTTTTAAATCCCAAACCAACCTTGCTTGTTTGACCTAATCCGGACATACAATTAAGTTTCTTGGAACCGGTTGAAAGCCTTTGTATGTCGGATTTAAGTTCATGAACTTGCTTGGTCAAAGCTTGGTTGGTGACATGAATCTCCTCAAACTGCTTTTCTAGAAAACCAATCTTGTCCATATATGATTTAGCGTTTGTCTCCGATTGGTTTAGCTTTTCTTGGAGGATTTTATTGTTATCCAATAACCGTCCATGTTCCTCCTCGAGATCATGAAGTTTGATCTTTAAAGCTTGATTCTCGTCTTGAACTTCAAGTCGTTGCTTCCTCAACTTCTTGTTAAGTTTGGCCATCTTCTTTGATTCCGCAAGAAGTTGTTGGTATGCCTCAACGAGTTCTTCTTCGTCCGACTCCCCCTCACTTGATGACTCTCCTCCGGATGTTGATGTTTCATGCAAAATCAAAGGAATAGAGTCAGTGACTAAAGATGATAAACACAAATTAGAAGAGGGAATTTGAGAGGCATGAAAAGCAACAATTTTTTCTTTTTCCTCTTCACTTGAGGTCGATTCATCGAAACTAGAATCGTCCCAAGTTTTCGCTTGCAAAGCCTTCTTTTTGTATGATTTCTTAGAAGGACAATCCGTTGAAATATGGCCGTAGCCTTTGCATCGATAACATCGGATTTCCCCTTCGAAATCATCTTTTTCTTTTTCTTTAGAAGGTTTTGCAACGCCTTTGAGTTTAGAGGATTTAGAACCCGATGATCCTTTAGATGATTTCGTGGATGAAGATCCATCGGTTCGATTCTTCCAAAATTTCCGACGAAATTTCTTTGTGATCCGCGCCAATTGTTCTTCAAAATCGGCAAAAGAGATTTCATCGTCGGAACTCGATTCGTCATCTTCTTCCTTTGTTGATTTGAATGCAATACCTGTAAGCTTAGAAGAAGACTTGGAAGAATTTTGATTAGTAGGAAAAGTCATCTCATAAGTTTGCAAAGCACCTACTAATTCCTCTACACTCATCTCATCCGGATGACTAACGGTTTCAATGGCGGTAACCTTTGCCCTAAACCGTTCCGGAAGAGTCCGAAGTATCTTTCTTACAATTTTCGACTCCGGGATCTTTTCTCCTAAATTAGCACATGTATTAATTACATCTTGAAGTCTAGTGTAATAATCTGTAAACAATTCATGCTCTTCCATATGAATAGAGTCAAATTGACTTGTAAGCATCTGGAGCTTTTGAATTTTTACAAGATTAGTACCCTCATGTGTAATTTTGAGAATATCCCAAATTTCCTTCGCGGTTTCACACGCGGAAATTCGTGTAAACTCAGTCGAGGAAAGAGAATTATATAAAGCGTTCATACCTTTCCCATTGTAAGAAGATCTTTCGATTTCCTCTTTAGACCATCTAGAGCGAGGTTTTGGGGTAGTAGAATTTCCTACTTCCTCAACCGGATGCACCCAACCGTATTCAACGGTTTGCCATACCCGCTCATCAATAGAGATGAGAAAAGCTCTCATCCGCACTTTCCAATATGCATAATTGGTCCCATCAAAAAGAGGAGGTCTAAAAATATTACCACTTTCACCCAACATGATAGATAAACCTAAAACCCGCTCTGATACCAATTGTAGAGTTATTTAGGATCCACAAGGATCTAAATAGGTACTATCAAACACCTAGAGGGGGGTGAATAGGTGTAATATTATAAAAACCAATCTCAGTGCAAAAATAAAAACAATGCGGAAAATAAAAATCAACACACCGAGATTTACGTGGAAACTCCAATCCAGGAGAAAAACCACGGGACCAACACGCAATAACAATCCACTAAGAATAGAAGAATAACAAGGTGATTACCGACTCCACGGACTCGACCCCTCCTTCAAGTTCTTCGGACCTTGCGCTGACCGATTGGATGTCCACGCAATAACAATCCACTAAGAAACGAAGAATAACAAGGTGATTACCGTCTCCACGGATTTAACCCCTCCTTCAATTTCTTCGGACCTTGCGCTCCACCGTTTGCACGTCCACTGCACACGTTCGAATCCACGAACGCCACTCGAATCCACGAGCACACGTTTCGAATCCACGAAACGCCTTCAACACACCGAATCCACGGTGCCACGTCGAATCCACGACGCAAACTCAGCCGGTAAGAATATTGGCTTCGATGGTGATCCTTTGCTTAGATTATCAATGAAGATCCATGGGAGAAATCTCTAAGCAAAGATTAGATCAATTCGACAAAAGATATGTTCTTGAAAGAACCATCGAATTGACCTAAAAGAGGCTATAAAGAAGAACGATAAAAACCTAGCCTCTAGGGTTGCTCTCAAGTGTTTTATAAAATGATCGGCATAGCTCCCACGTTTTTGAGAAACCCTAAATGTCTATTTATAGTTTAGAAACCTTTGGAAAGAGATAAGAATCAAAAACATACCTTATCTGGAATTTTTCAGGACGGCGATCCGGATCGGGATTACTGCGATCCGGATCGTCGTAACGAGATTGACGATTCCAGAAATCCAAGGGTTCGGGATCCGGATCGCAAGGCCCGATCCGGATCGTTCATGAATTTCAGCAACATCCAATGTTCGGGATCCGGATCAGAATAGGCTTGGATCCGGATTGGATTTGCACATGAACTAATACCCTTCGGGATCCGGATTGGATTATCTGATCCGGATCCTGAACATGTCCCATGTCCAGTTTTTGATTTTTATGCAATTAAAAATTCATCCAAGTGTTTCTACACTATAAGAAAGTATTCGGATCACCAAAATTATTTAGTTAAACATACCTGATCCTTTTGAATACTTTCTTCTTGAGATTGATGTAACTGATCCACAATTCTTTATCTTCAATCTTCAAGACTCAAGACACTGAGTGTCAACTTGAGCTCTTGTTGAATCTTCTCTAAGTCTTTGATTGCTGATTGACAATTTGATCCCTTTAAGACTCCGACTCAACTTACTGACTGTCACGCCCCGGGGGTTTCATTAAGCGGAAGACGACCAACGAAAAGATTGAATTTGCGTATAAATTTTTTTTGAAACCAACCTCCCCAGTGCGTGCCCAGACCCGCCGCATATACAAATTCACTCTGCGAACAGGCAGAGTCTCCTTTGTATATGCACGGCGTCCTGACGACAACACCCATACAATCGACAACTTAACCACACTAGTTCAACAGTCGAATACATACAACTATTTTCCGTAAGTATTAAAGAGGCCGACAGATTTTGAAAGGATAAATCCACAAGTTTTTAGAAACAGTGCCCACACGGCACTCAGGTTTTTCAAAACGGTTTTCGAAATCCATAAATCCACATGGTTTTAAAATGGTGCCCACACGACACCCATATTTTTAAAACAGTTTTCACAATCCATAAATCCACAGGGTTTTAAAATGGTGCCCACACGACACCCATATTTTTAAAACAGTTTTCAAAATATTTTCTTTTTCTCTTTCTTTTGTAGTTTGAAAGCGGCCAGTCGGGAAGAGCAAAACAACCACCCACAAGGATAATAAAAAGACATTCCAACATCCACATCGACCCCACAAGGGTATCGCAATCCACATAGTAAGCTACTAACAAGTAATGAAATGCGCAACATAAGATTTAAATACCGTCTATGGCCTCGAAGGACCAAAAGTGCTCCTGCCACGGCCTCACCGTCGCCCTATCTCTCACCCTCGAGAAACCTGTCACAGAGTGGAAAGTCAGTGACCAGAAAATAAAGCACGCAAGCAACTAGGGCTATAGATAAAGCAAACCACAGTAAAACCAGAGCAACCGCCCTCCGCATCGTGCGATCGACGGTGTCCCCTCCGCCTGCAGAACCTGAACCGGGCACCTGCCTCGGCAACCCAGACCGAGCACTATCCTCAAGAAAGAAAACCAAACCGAGCACTAACCTCAAGAAAGAAAACCGAACCGAGCACCAACCTCGGGAAAGAAAATCGAACCGAGCACCAACCTCGGGAAAGAAAACCAAACCGAGCACCAACCTCGGGAAACCAGACCGAGCACCTACCTCGGTAAACCACGCCGAGCACCTACCTCGACGGGTCGCACCGCTCACACCTTGGCGCCTCAAACCCCCCACCTACGGGGGCCCCCACTACGTCACCTCGTGGGTATACACGGGTCATCGACCACTTTTCCGGAAAAGCACACCCTTTGCGGTGGCCAAACCGCGGGTGCGCGTGCTGCAGCCTCGAGCATCGTAACCAAGTACACGAAACCAACCGAAGAATAAACACCACAAACACTATCTATGTTAGTACAGTTAGACGAACAATTGAAGATCATCAACAGTTTTTGAAAAGTCCCACACTAAGTCTCGAACGGAAACCCACAACATGATAAACATGAAAATAACGATAGTGCGCATAAAGGGATTCTAAGAGTGTACCCACCTGAAACGCGAAGAAGAAGGTGTACGGAAACGCCAGTTAAAATACCCTCACTTTGCCCCCGAAAAGCTACAAAAAGAATTATTGTTTAAACAATCATCGTCGTGGTTAAAAACACTCAAAAACGGGGCGAAACGGGCCAAAAACGGAGCTTATGGGCTCTTAGGCTGAAGGCTGGTGCACGGGTCCAGGCGTGGACCGGGTCCACGACAGGAGGCAGTGGCGGCGCAGACCGGGAGCACGGCACAGTGGACCGCTGGAGCATGGCCCGTGTCGCGGACCGGGTCCACGGCTCTAGGGGGGGCCGTCGCAGACCGGGCGCACGCCACGGCGGTAGACCGCCGCGGCTTGGGCCGGGCCGCGCACGGGCAAAAGGCGCGCACCGGGTCCACCCGTGCTGCTGCGGTTCCGTGCACCGGGTGCACGCCTAGTGCGTGCACCGCGCGGCCTGTGGGCTGGGCTGGCGCACGCACCCGTGCGCCGGGTCCGCGCTTTCGGGCTGCGGAGGCGTGCGCCGGGTGCACGCCGATCCGGTGGACCGCGTGGCTGTAGCTGGCCGAAAAATGAACAGTAAACCCTAATTCGTGCCCCTTTTCCGGCTCCGGTTGCGACCACGCGACCCCGACGGCTGCGGCGACGACCTCGCGACCATGATGACGGCGGCGGCGGCCTCCCGTTTAACAACGGCGGCGGCGGCCTCCCGTTCAAAACCAAACCCACATCGCCCGCGACATCCGAACCACCAACACCCGAAACCCCCAAACCAAAAAAAACAACGATGCTAACCTTGATTTCCCTGGAGAAGGAGGAAGAAGGAGGGTCACCCACTCCTTGCTCGATCGATCCCGCAGAGAGAAGGCCGTTCCTCCTTTCCTCTCCCCGTCTCCCCGTCTCGGTTCTCCACGCCGTTCTTGAAAAGAGGGAAAATATGATTTGGGGTTTTTCCCGCACACACCCTCACCCGGACTTATATGCTAACTCAAAAGTAATAACAAAAATAATACAAATAATAACAATAATTTCCAGATGCCAATCCTAGTCAGTCGAAATTAGAACGGAGGGCCCAGATTACCTCGAAAAGCGTGCCGATCGCCAGCACGGATTCCGATGCGCTCGAGCTGGTAGAGAACTTCAAAAATTAATTCTGGGAGATCCCGGAGTCGGAATTCGAATCCGATCGCGCCACCGTTCACTGTTTTGCGAGCTCTAGCACCTAAAAATACCCGCGCACCCTGACGGTCAGCCCAGAATTTTCTCGAATTTTCAACCCCCACCCTTAACGACTGGAAACATTCAATTAGGACCCCAAATGGAAAACCGGAAGGTCGAGGTACTACCAAATAAATAAAATAACCCAAAAACATAAAAATGTGAAAAGTTCGATCGGAGAAGGATCCCGTCCGGTCACCTCGAAAAGCGTGCCGGCCACTTAGCACGGATTCTGATGCACCACTCGAAGGCAAACGCTTTGACCCCCATTCCGGGAGATCCTAACATCGGAATCCGAATCCGTTCGCTTTGCCGTCCTCCGATTTTCGAGCTCAAACGCAGAAAAATACTCGAGGTCCAGGCCAGTCCAATGCAGAAAACACAGTGAAAAGCTTCCTTAACAACTCCGTCATAAAAAGAAGGTATTCAAAGCCAAAGGATTGCTAGGACTCTACATCACTCACCTCTTAAAACAAGTTTCGTCCTCGAAACTTAACCCTGGTCCGCAATGAATAAAACTGGGTTGTACTCCTCCATCTTTGACTCCAGTTCCCAAGTCGCTTCACGTTCTTCCTGGTTGCTCCACAGCACATTCCCATAGGAGGATCGTCCGGTTGCGCAATCCTTTTTGTCCTCTCGTGCTAAGACCCGTACCGGTGTTCCGTCGAAGCTCAGGTCCTCTCTAAGCTCAAAAGCAGTGACCATCCATCACCGAAATCAAGTGCGCAGACTCGGAGTACATCTTCGGGAATCCGGTTCACTCGCTCAGACTGTCCATCGGTCTGGGGGTGAAACATCGTGCTGAAGTGTGGTTTAGCCTCTAGAGCTCATCGTAGACTTTGCCAAAGGGTGGACACAAGCCGAGTGTCTCTAATCCACGTCGTATGGATGGGTGGGAAAAGAGTTGACTTCGTCAGTCGATCCACTGGGACTATGACCGCATCGTGCCCTTGATGCGATGCGAAAAACCCGTGACGAATTCTATGCTAATTCGCTCCTATATCCACTCTGGTACAGGTAGAGATTGTAGTTTTCCCCGCCGGGTGCTGATGTTCGAACCTTACTTGTTAACCATCTAAACAGCGAGCAAGGAACTGTGTCAACTCCCCCTTCGGTTTAGTCCACCATAAATTCTGCTTGAGGTCCTTGTACATCTCCGTGTCATCTGGATGCGCCGCATAGGGAGCGCAGTGCGTCTCTGACAGCATCTCTTCCCTCAACTCTGGCAGCTCGGGCACGCAATTCCGCCCTCGAAACAAATTGCGTCGTTCGCACTCGTCGAAAAGTCGATCGCGTGGTCCGAGGGTCTTGTCTCGAATAAGCTGTATCTGTGCGCCCTTTTTCCTAGAGTTTCTCTAATAGGGTTGGCTTGATCGTCAAGGACAAAAGTCGCGCGACAGTACCGGTCCTGCTGAGTACTCGCGCTCATCGGTTTCCCCCCTCAATTTGACCCTTCCTGCTCAAAACATCCGCCACTACACTTGCTTTTCCTGGGGTGATAATGAATGGACAAGCCGAGCCCTTCAGCAACTCCGACCAATGCCTCTGCCGCAAAAAAATCAAATCCTTCTATGTGAACAAACTTAAGACTCTGGCGATCCGAAGACACATTACGATGAACTCCAAGAAAAGGTGATGTCTCCCAAAGCTTTAAAACGAAGGCGACTGCTGCCCATTCCTGATCAGGTGTCGGGTAGTTCCGTTCACATTCTCTGCGATTCCCGTTGTTGAAACTGTGTGCCCCAAAACGCCCACTTCGCGAAGTCAGAACTCACATTTCTTAAACTTAGCAAACAGTCTCTGGTCCCTGAGAGTCCGGAGAATAATCCGCAAGTGCTCCTCGCAGTTGATCGAAGAGGTCGTCAATCCTGAACCTGTTCTTCACTGTAACCTTGTTTATCTCCCCGTAGTCGATGCATAGACGTAGGCTTCTGTTCTTCTTTCGCACGAAGAGCACGGGTGCGCCCCAAGGCGACACACTCGGTCAGATGAACCCTTAAGAGTCCAAAACAACTAACCCAATTACAAGGGAAACGATCCACACTAACGCCCTCACAAGGCTTTAAGGGGTGCCAACAAAATAGGCTGGGTTACTAACTACCCGAATTTTTTTTTTTTTTTTTTTTTTTTTTTTTTTTTTTTTTTTTTTTTCTCGAAAACAACGAACTCACCTGTCACCAACACGGACCACAAGCTCGGAGCATAACCACCATCCCGGACCACTCGTTCCGACTGTCCGTCCTACCGAGGCGACGGTTAAAATTAACGCTAGTTTTCAGCTCTAAGACCTACCACAAGGTCTACCCCACAGAAAGAGTTGCGTGCAGGGCCTCCTAGCCGAAAGTGACCAGCGCCAAAATTTCTGAGTAGACGACCGGTCCTCCTGACCCACACCTGCCCCAAAGATCGACGACCCAAAACACTCCCAAACTAAGCCTCAAGGCTACGCCTTAGTCATGGGAAGCTGGCGACAAAACCCACAAGGTAAGGTCCTACCTCTGTCCTGGCACCGACAGGGTGCGACACTCTAATTAACCACTAACTCTCAGTCCCAATCCATTGCCCCTCCAAACACCGGACATCGAATCGAGCGGTAACTCTCCAGACCAACTGTGACACTCCCAACTAGGAGAACATCTAAGTTCTAGGTCCGCTCAACAATGACCGCCAGGTACTGTATACTATCCATCTGAGACCTAAAGGGTCGGAAGAAGTAAGCATGCCACGAACACAGCGAGAGAGACCCTGTCAAAAAGTTGCCTAGGTTTTCTCCGCACACTCGAGGGAACACGTGCCAACCTACCAGTAGGACAACCTAACCGACGCTCTTGTGCATAAAACAGAAACTCGACCCAAAGCCACACTACCACAACCCCCTTAAAAGAGCCAACCGGTACCACCCAGTGCCAAAGCTAAACCCCCAATAAAAGTTGCCACTTACGCACCCTTATGCGAAGCGAGGTACAGCCTCTCTAACCGAAATCGAGCCCCAAACATGCAAGATTTTCTAGCCCCGGTGGTCTCCCTTTTTAACCCCAAAGGAGCACCCCGAGATCCCTTCCCGACGCTTTCAACCACCAATGCCGTGACCACAGTAAAGAGCCGAACTATGGGTAACAACCGTAGGGGAAGGATTCCTCATTCCCTCCCATACCTTGCCCATGGAGCAAGAAGAATCGGCCGACTACCTGCTGTAACCTAACATCAGAAGACCTAGAAGATACAAATTTAGACAAAAGGCCATCCAGTTACCCATGACCGGCAAAACGGCCGACACACTAACAAACACGGGTGGGTTACACTACCACCCGTCACCATTACTAACGACGACCAGAACGTCGGCAGAGGAAGGGGTTCGGAAAAACAAAAGTCGGCGCAACAATCTGCTGTAATACCAGCCGCGGCAGGTGCATGAACACCGTCAGCAGACCCACCGTGTCCTGTTCTGGTTGCCTAATCCATTTATTCGTAGCAACCATCAAGGCCCCGGTGGTAGCCGGCCTCGACCCCAACCTCCAAAGCAACCCGACAACACTAGCACAACACCCGAGCTAAACCGAAAAACCAAAACTCAACAATCCCGCACTCTCGCATCTTTACGCAATATAACCCTGATCATTTCATTAGTTAGTAGCCAGTGGTAATGTGTTCCTGTGGATGTTGGACAGCGACTACTGTGGTTAAAGCTGGTTTGGCTCTGATACCATCTTAATCTGTCACGCCCCGGGGGTTTCATTAAGCGGAAGACGACCAACGAAAAGATTGAATTTGCGTATAAATTTTTTTTGAAACCAACCTCCCCAGTGCGTGCCCAGACCCGCCGCATATACAAATTCACTCTGCGAACAGGCAGAGTCTCCTTTGTATATGCACGGCGTCCTGACGACAACAACCATACAATCGACAACTTAACCACACTAGTTCAACAGTCGAATACATACAACTATTTTCCGTAAGTATTAAAGAGGCCGACAGATTTTGAAAGGATAAATCCACAAGTTTTTAGAAACAGTGCCCACACGGCACTCAGGTTTTTCAAAACGGTTTTCGAAATCCATAAATCCACATGGTTTTAAAATGGTGCCCACACGACACCCATATTTTTAAAACAGTTTTCACAATCCATAAATCCACAGGGTTTTAAAATGGTGCCCACACGACACCCATATTTTTAAAACAGTTTTCAAAATATTTTCTTTTTCTTTTCTTTTGTAGTTTGAAAGCGGCCAGTCGGGAAAAGCAAAACAACCACCCACAAGGATAATAAAAAGACATTCCAACATCCACATCGACCCCACAAGGGTATCGCAATCCACATAGTAAGCTACTAACAAGTAATGAAATGCGCAACATAAGATTTAAATACCGTCTATGGCCTCGAAGGACCAAAAGTGCTCCTGCCACGGCCTCACCGTCGCCCTATCTCTCACCCCCGAGAAACCTGTCACAGAGTGGAAAGTCAGTGACCAGAAAATAAAGCACGCAAGCAACTAGGGCTATAGATAAAGCAAACCACAGTAAAACCAGAGCAACCGCCCTCCGCATCGTGCGATCGACGGTGTCCCCTCCGCCTGCAGAACCTGAACCGGGCACCTGCCTCGGCAACCCAGACCGAGCACTATCCTCAAGAAAGAAAACCAAACCGAGCACTAACCTCAAGAAAGAAAACCGAACCGAGCACCAACCTCGGAAAGAAAATCGAACCGAGCACCAACCTCGGGAAAGAAAACCAAACCGAGCACCAACCTCGGGAAACCAGACCGAGCACCTACCTCGGTAAACCACGCCGAGCACCTACCTCGACGGGTCGCACCGCTCACACCTTGGCGCCTCAAACCCCCCACCTACGGGGGCCCCCACTACGTCACCTCGTGGGTATACACGGGTCATCGACCACTTTTCCGGAAAAGCACACCCTTTGCGGTGGCCAAACCGCGGGTGCGCGTGCTGCAGCCTCGAGCATCGTAACCAAGTACACGAAACCAATCGAAGAATAAAAACCACAAACACTATCTATGTTAGTACAGTTAGACGAACAATTGAAGATCATCAACAGTTTTTGAAAAGTCCCACACTAAGTCTCGAACGGAAACCCACAACATGATAAACATGAAAATAACGATAGTGCGCATAAAGGGATTCTAAGAGTGTACCCACCTGAAACGCGAAGAAGAAGGTGTACGGAAACGCCAGTTAAAATACCCTCACTTTGCCCCCGAAAAGCTACAAAAAGAATTATTGTTTAAACAATCATCGTCGTGGTTAAAAACACTCAAAAACGGGGCGAAACGGGCCAAAAACGGAGCTTATGGGCTCTTAGGCTGAAGGCTGGTGCACGGGTCCAGGCGTGGACCGGGTCCACGACAGGAGGCAGTGGCGGCGCAGACCGGGAGCACGGCACAGTGGACCGCTGGAGCATGGCCCGTGTCGCGGACCGGGTCCACGGCTCTAGGGGGGGCCGTCGCAGACCGGGCGCACGCCACGGCGGTAGACCGCCGCGGCTTGGGCCGGGCCGCGCACGGGCAAAAGGCGCGCACCGGGTCCACCCGTGCTGCTGCGGTTCCGTGCACCGGGTGCACGCCTAGTGCGTGCACCGCGCGGCCTGTGGGCTGGGCTGGCGCACGCACCCGTGCGCCGGGTCCGCGCTTTCGGGCTGCGGAGGCGTGCGCCGGGTGCACGCCGATCCGGTGGACCGCGTGGCTGTAGCTGGCCGAAAATGAACAGTAAACCCTAATTCGTGCCCCTTTTCCGGCTCCGGTTGCGACCACGCGACCCCGACGGCTGCGGCGACGACCTCGCGACCATGATGACGGCGGCGGCGGCCTCCCGTTTAACAACGGCGGCGGCGGCCTCCCGTTCAAAACCAAACCCGCATCGCCCGCGACATCCGAACCACCAACACCCGAAACCCCCAAACCAAAAAAAACAACGATGCTAACCTTGATTTCCCTGGAGAAGGAGGAAGAAGGAGGGTCACCCACTCCTTGCTCGATCGATCCCGCAGAGAGAAGGCCGTTCCTCCTTTCCTCTCCCCGTCTCCCCGTCTCGGTTCTCCACGCCGTTCTTGAAAAGAGGGAAAATATGATTTGGGGTTTTTCCCGCACACACCCTCACCCGGACTTATACGCTAACTCAAAAGTAATAACAAAAATAATACAAATAATAACAATAATTTCCAGATGCCAATCCTAGTCAGTCGAAATTAGAACGGAGGGCCCAGATTACCTCGAAAAGCGTGCCGATCGCCAGCACGGATTCCGATGCGCTCGAGCTGGTAGAGAACTTCAAAAATTAATTCTGGGAGATCCCGGAGTCGGAATTCGAATCCGATCGCGCCACCGTTCACTGTTTTGCGAGCTCTAGCACCTAAAAATACCCGCGCACCCTGACGGTCAGCCCAGAATTTTCTCGAATTTTCAACCCCCACCCTTAACGACTGGAAACATTCAATTAGGACCCCAAATGGAAAACCGGAAGGTCGAGGTACTACCAAATAAATAAAATAACCCAAAAACATAAAAATGTGAAAAGTTCGATCGGAGAAGGATCCCGTCCGGTCACCTCGAAAAGCGTGCCGGCCACTTAGCACGAATTCTGATGCACCACTCGAAGGCAAACGCTTTGACCCCCATTCCGGGAGATCCTAACATCGGAATCCGAATCCGTTCGCTTTGCCGTCCTCCGATTTTCGAGCTCAAACGCAGAAAAATACTCGAGGTCCAGGCCAGTCCAATGCAGAAAACACAGTGAAAAGCTTCCTTAACAACTCCGTCATAAAAAGAAGGTATTCAAAGCCAAAGGATTGCTAGGACTCTACACTGACTTGACTCACGAAATATGCCAACACCAAAATGCCGTAACACAATCTCCTTCTCGGGGCTTTCTTCCCAGAAAGCGTCCGGCAGAGGTTAGAAGAGCAGTTGAAAAACCTTCGCCAAGGAGATCGGCCCGTACATGAGTACATTGCCAATTTCAATCAATTGTTGGCGTGTGTACGAACGTGGCCAGGGACGAGGCGCACCGGATCTACATGTTCGAGCGAGGATTGCGCCGGGACCTTTTTCAACTGGTTCGTTCGCGTAGGTTGCAGACCTTGGAGGCCTCGATGGAGCAGGCACTCTACGTGGAGTGCGGGGAGGTAGTGATGGAGGAGGTAGCTCCTGCTCCCGTAGTGATCCCGGGGGCGAAGCGACCGGCACCGGAGGTTGGGGGACAGGCTAGTTCGTGGAGGCCGCCACGACCGCCGCAGCCCCAGTTCTCCGGCCAAGGACGGTCGGAGCGGCGAGGGCCTGGTGGATCCCAGAGGCCCCAGCAGCGGCAGCAGCCACAAAGATCACAGTCGTCGCAGCGTGGGTCGCAGCGGCAGCCTCAGCGACAGCGGCAGTCTCAACAGCAATCAAGACCACCACGGGCCCCCGGTAACTGTATTTTCTGTGGAGGTCAGCATTTTTCCAACACCTGCGACCAACGGTGGGGTCGCTGCTATAGATGTGGACAGCCCGGGCACATTCAAGCTTCGTTCCCCTTTTCGGCCCCCACCACCCCTTCTTCAGCATCTGCTCCATCTTCGTCGCAGCAGCGGTCGACGGCTCAGCGGCCCTATGCTCCAGCAAGCAGGCCATCTTCTTCCCATCCCACGGAATATCGCCCTCCAGCTCAAAGTGGGCGAGTGTATGCCGCGCAGGTAGAGGACTCTTCGGCAGCAGATCACGTGGTGGCAGGTATCACCTTACTTTCTGGCATTAGGACTCGTACATTATTTGATACTGGAGCATCGCATTCTTTTATTAGTAAATCATTTGCATCATTACATGGGATAGAGGTAGGACTTTTACCACGTGCACGAGAGGTTCAGGTTCCCGATCACACCTTGCACGTGGAAGAGTGCTGTTGGTCCTGCCCGATGCAAATCGAGTCCTGGATTATGCCAGCAGACCTGTTGGTCTTGAGACAGTTAAGGGACTTTGATGTGGTTCTCAGGATGGACTGGCTGGCTCGGTATTTCGCGACTATTGACTGTGCCGCAAGGACGGTCACTTTTAGAGAGCCAGGCCAGGAGATGTTTGTATATCGGGGATGTCAGAGTGCTTTCTTTGCCTCTATGGTTTCGACTTCCCGAGCGAGGCAAATGATCCATCGAGGATGTGTAGCCTTTTTGGCTAGTGTCATTGAGGGGCCTACGGCGGCGCCGGAACTCGGGGATATCCCTATTGCCCGCGAGTTTCCGGATGTTTTTCCACCTGAGCTGTCTAGCATGCCGCCAGACAGGAGATTGAGTTCGTGATTGACGTAGTTCCAGGAACTGCGCCAATCTCAAAGGCTACTTACAGGATGGCACCGGCTGAGCTGCAGGCGCAACTCCAGGATTTAATGGATAAGGGTTTTATTAGGCCGAGTGTATCACCTTGGGGTGCGCCGGTGCTATTCGTGAAGAAGAAAGATGGGTCACTCCGATTGTGTGTGGATTATAGGGAATTGAACAAAGTGACCATCAAGAACAAGTACCCTTTGCCGCGCATCGATGATCTTTTTGATCAGCTGCAAGGGTCTTGTGTCTTCTCTAAGATAGATCTGCAATCCGGTTACCACCAGTTGAAGGTGAAGGCCGAGGATATTCCGAAAACGGCATTTAGATCACGGTACGGGCATTATGAATTTACAGTTATGCCTTTTGGGCTAACTAATGCCCCTGCCGCAGTCATGGATTTAATGAACCGGATCTTCCGACCTTACTTAGACCGGTTCGTAGTGGCGTTTATCGATGATATCTTGGTCTACTCCCGAAGTGATGCCGAGCATGAGGAGCACTTGAGGATTGTGCTGCAACTTCTGCGAGAGAAGAAGTTGTTTGCCAAGCTGGCAAAGTGCGAGTTTTGGCTTCGGGAGGTAGTCTTCTTGGGCCATGTGATTTCCGCCGCAGGTGTGGCGGTGGACCCGGCGAAGATTGAGGCAGTCCGGGATTGGCCCCGACCGACGACCGTTTCTGAGGTGCGTAGCTTTATGGGTTTAGCTGGGTATTATCGTCGGTTTGTGGAAGGCTTTGCGAAGCTCTCCACACCCCTCACTCGCTTGACGCGTAAAGGAGTAAAGTTTATCTGGAGTGAGGACTGTCAAAGGAGCTTTGAGGAGCTAAAGAATAGACTGATGACCGCTCCTATCCTTTCCCTTCCTGTTATGGGAAAAGGATATGTGATCTACAGCGACGCATCACACAGTGGACTTGGTTGTGTATTAATGCAAGAAGGGAGGGTAATTGCTTATGCATCAAGGCAACTCAAGGATTATGAGAAGAATTACCCTACCCATGACTTGGAACTCGCTGCTGTAGTGTTTGCACTGAAGCTTTGGCGTCACTATCTTTATGGAGAGCACTGTGAAATCTACACCGACCACAAGAGCCTAAAGTACCTGTTCACGCAAAAGGAGCTGAATTTGAGGCAGCGTAGGTGGTTAGAGCTATTAAAGGATTA
Organism: Tillandsia fasciculata; assembly: GCA_029168755.2. Classification (NCBI taxonomy): domain Eukaryota; kingdom Viridiplantae; phylum Streptophyta; class Magnoliopsida; order Poales; family Bromeliaceae; genus Tillandsia; species Tillandsia fasciculata. The sequence continues at coordinate 113,378 of JAQOTM010000510.1, read as the reverse complement.
TGATGTGGATATTCTCTACCACCCAGGCAAGGCTAATGTGGTCGCTGATGCCTTGAGTAGGAGGGCGGTGCAAAGTTTGTCTATGTTGATCACAGACCAGGCACCGCTATTAGAGGAAATAAGACGGCTCGAGATAGAGGTTGTGTCCCCTGGGGTCACTGCTAGACTGACATCTTTAGTCTTGCAGCCCACTCTGCTGGACAGGATCAAGGAGAAACAGAGTGAGGACCCCCACTTGACCAGGATTAGAGATCAAATTCCGAGTAATCAGTCTGGGGACTTTGCGGTGGATGCCTCGGGAGTACTGAGATACAGGAACCGAGCATGTGTGCCAGTAGATGCGGAGATCAGAGAGCAGATATTGCGAGAGGCCCATTATACACCTTATACCCTACATCCTGGTGGGACTAAGATGTACAAGGACCTCAAGGCACACTTTTGGTGGAATGGCATGAAAAGGGATATCGGGAGATTTGTGGCTCAATGTTTAACTTGCCAACAGGTGAAGGCTGAGCATCGAGTGCCAGCTGGCAAGTTACAAAGTCTTCCAATTCCCGAGTGGAAATGGGACCACATTACATGGATTTTGTGGTCGGACTACCGAGGGCGCAGGGAGGAGCCGATGCTATCTGGGTAGTGGTGGATCGACTTACCAAGTCAGCGCACTTTCTTGCCTATGCAGACTACTTGGCCACTCGAGCGACTAGCCCAGTTATATCTAGATGAGATAGTGAGATTACATGGAGTACCAGCCTCCATTGTATCAGATAGAGACCCGAGGTTTGTTTCGCGTTTCTGGATGAGTTTGCAAACAGCCTTGGGGACTCAACTCAAGTTCAGTACGGCCTTTCATCCGCAGACTGATGGGCAGTCAGAGCGGACTATACAAATCCTGGAGGACATGTTGAGGGCTTGCGTCCTGGATTTCGGCGGAGGGTGGATTCGACATTTATCTTTAGCTGAGTTCGCGTACAACAATAGCTTTCAAGCGAGCATTCAGATGGCTCCGTTTGAAGCGTTGTATGGACGCAAGTGTCGATCACCACTTTATTGGAGTGACGTGGGCGAGAGGCGGACCTTGGGACCAGATGTCTTGATAGAGGCAGAAGAGAAGGTCCGGGTGATTCGACGGCATCTTCAGACCGCCCAGAGCCGACAAAGGAGCTATGCCGATGTTCGGCGACGAGACTTAGAATTTCAGGTTGGAGATCATGTATTCCTGAAAGTCTCGCCGTCCAAAGGAATCAGGAGATTCGGCATTCGTGGGAAACTTAGCCCCCGATATATTGGACCCTTTGAGGTATTGGAGCGTATCGGGCCAGTTGCCTACCGACTTGCACTTCCTCCGAGGCTTGCTGGTGTCCATGATGTGTTTCACGTTTCTACTTTGAGGAAGTATGTCTTCGACCCATCGCACGTCATCGACTTCACACCGCTTGAGATCAGCGAGGATTTGAGGTATGAGGAGCGCCCACTGCGAATTCTGGATCGAGAGGTGAGAGAATTGCGCAATCGGGCCATTCCCTATGTGAAAATCCAATGGAGCAATCATGACGAGCGCGAGGCTACATGGGAGCTCGAGTCGGAGATGAGGGATGCTCACCCCTACTTATTTGAGACATCGGACTGAGGATTATTGTTTAGTCTCGTTTCGAGGACGAAACTCTTTTTAGTGGGGGAGGATGTGATGATCCGGACTCCCGCAGGAACTGTGCAACATTAAACAGTGACTGTAGGGAGCTCATACGGTGAGATGGAGCTTGTAGAATCAAATTGGACATTTAAAATAGACTTGGCGCGAAAATCGGAGCAAATGGGATTTTTCGGGAGCTTTTTGCAAAATTTCGGATGAGAATTTGGCGAAACGGACGGCGGATTTGGACTCAGCGCGCGAAAACGGTCAAAATGGTATATTTACTTTATTTTTTCGGCACATTGGTACTGTTCACCGGAACAGTAACCCGGCCTGCCGGAATTACTGTTCCGGCACCGGCGGGCGGCGGCACGGCGGCGTAGCGCGGCAGAGCGCGGCAGGGCGCAGCGGAGCGCGGCGCGGGCAGGCGCGGGCAGGCGCGGGCAGGGGGCGCTGGTGCGCGGTCCATGGGCCTGGCGTGCACCGGGAGCACCGAAGACCCCCCCTTGCCACGTGGCGCTTCCCCATTGGTGGGCCGGCTTCTAGAAGCATGTGGGAGGGTGACACGTGGCACTCCCCTATTGGCCGACAGGATCCGGAAAACCCGGAGCGCGGGCCGGGCACGTGCACCACGTGGACACGTGGCAGTTTTTGGGTGGTCCTTGCACAGGCTGTTTCCTGTTTGTGGACACGTGGCGCAATCTGGTTGGCCAATTTTGGTGTTTCCTGTTCGGATCCGGATCTGGTGTGGAGCCCGAATATTCCCTTGGCCCATTATAAATAGCATTCCCCCCTCCCTCTCATTCCCACCTCGATTTCGAGCCGTAGAGAGAGAACCAGAGAGAAAGTGTCCTATAGGAAAATTGTTCCTCTCTCTCTCCTCTCTCTCTCTCTAAAATTCCAGAATTTCTGGAGTTACAGTTAGTGAGTTATCTGCGACGCGGCGCACTGCGACGGTTTTCTTTTTCGGCCCATTTCCCGTCGCAGTTCCGTCGAAAATTCCCTGTGTGCTAACCAGGAGGAATTTTTGGACGATTTTTGCGACAGCGCGTTCCTAAGAGGTAAGGCTTCGATTTCCGTGTTGATCACTTTGCTCCATTTCGTACTTTTGGCACGATTCCCGAGTCCTCTTTGACCCCCCTTTTTGCTGTGGTAATTTTTGGACAGCCTCGACTTCTCCGATTTTTATCTTGGCGTAGGAGCATCAGATCGAGGCGTTTAAGAGTCGATTTTGATCTACTCTTCGCGAGGAACGCAACCGTAATTTTTCTGGATTTTCTGGAGCACTTTTAGAGGTGAAAAACTCCTCTTTTCCCGTGCTGTCTGAAAAACAGCAAATATTGTACTTTTTGGGATTTGTATTTATACCGGGAGCGTTGATTTGCAGGAATTGAGGACTGTGGACAGCCAGGAGACTACCTGGGGTGTTGTTTGAGCTGTTCGAGGTGGGCGGTTGTTGCTTACCTCATTTTTGACAAGCTCACTGGGATTACTAGAACTCCCCTAAAATATGACAATTGGGACAAACTAACAGGACAAACTAACAGGACATACTAACAGGACATACTAACAGGACAACTAACAGGACAACTAACAGAACAATTGATGAGAACCATTGGGACAAACTAATATGACAAATGATGAGAACCGCTGGGACAAACTCTCCTAAAATTTAATATAACCCCACAAGATATATGATGACTTATATTGGGACACTGTGATTGGGACAAAGGCTATAATCTCGCATGCAAATGATTTTTTCAGTAAATCAATCTTCTTTTAAAATAAATATTTGACACTTTTTACAACTTTTAATGATACAAGTGCATGCTCATCTAGTTAGCCACTATTTATTGCTACACTATCATATTGGGATTTGAACATGTTTCATTGTTGTCCTTTGCATTCAGATGCTTGTTGCTCAAGTGTGAGCAGGGGTTTGGGATAGTGTAGTCGAGATTGCATTAGATTGTGGACTTGTGGGGTATTGCGGTGACCGCGGACAGTAGGCGGTCGACCAGATGTTTATCCTTGCATCAGATTGGGGTTGAGTTGGTTTATTTTGCATCAGCTGGGGATTGGGTTTCTGTAGTGGATGGAATTTCCCACTTTGATCATAGTCATGATCCAGTCCTGCTATATTGAGATATGTGCTACAGAGATACAGAGATACTGGTGATACTGATGACAGAGATACTTTACTCGTGTGGGTCGCTCCCCTCGAGTGCCACTCCGGAGGTGGGCTTTTTCGGACCCAGCCGTGTGTGCCGGTCTGATACTTATGTTGGGATGCGAGCCGTGCGAGCCGATCCCGCGGTTTCGAGCCGTGTGTGCAGATTCCGCTGAGCAGGCAGTACCAGTTGTTACTGGTGTCTAGATTGGGTTGGACAGATACTATTTCTGATGCATGCATACAGTTTTGACAGCATAGTAGTGGTAGTTTCCTGTTTCAGCATCTTATGTATCTACCACTCCCCTTTTCCCTTTTGCCTCTAGTAGTCCTAGTGGGTGCGTCAGAGTTGAGGTTTTACCCACTAGGGGAGGCTACTGGTTTATCTGGTAGTTCTCACCCCCATTGTTATTTTCTGTTTCTTTCTTCTCCTTTTTTTGCAGAGTCATCTGCGGGAGCTGCTAGGCCATCGGCAGCTGATCGAGGTAAGGGGATCGCTGAATAGATAGATCTCCTGTGAGGCTGAGAGCTATTAGACAGATATTGTACCCTCCACTCAGACTGTGATATTCTCCTTTTATTTTGGGTCTGGCTTCCGCCAGCTGGTTGTACTATTTTGGTGAGCTGGGAGATTATTGTATTATTACAGCTTGTATTTTATTTCCAGTCTGAGATACTATGGTTCTTCTATTTCAGCTCTGTATTATGCTCTTTTATTGTACATATTATATCTGAGCAGGTTACCAGCGCTTCGTGTACGCGGGAAATCCCGTGTGCACGGCGGATCTGTAGACGAGCCCGGGTCCTGGTTTGCACCCGGGGCGTGACAGATTAAGTTGGTATCAGAGCTTAGGGATAGGTCAGTTGGGACTTAGAAAACCCTAGGTTTTGACAGACCCTAGGATGAATAGGGCATGAGAGACGTGACATTTTGCGAAAGTCGTTGCTTTATTTGTTTGACTCTTCCAGTAAGGAAGAGAGATCGACATACCCTATTCTGGTGGACAGTTATGTTGGCTGCAGACAACATAAAAGTCACAGAAATAGGGGATGTCTTTGACTTTCGCTAGATTGGGTCGTGTGGGGCTATGATGCTGATTTGTGGTCCCTGTGGTAGGATGCCTCCGCGACGTAGGATGTTGACGCGTTCTCAACCTTCTTCCTCTGAGCCCGAGCAAGAGGAGTCGGGGCAAGACCAGCAGAGTGAGGTGCAAGAGCTACAGGACTCAGATGGCCCAGATGTCAGAGGCTGTTCGGCGTCAGGAGGAGGCTATGGGTCGGCTGACGCAAATGTTAGAACAGAGGGCGCAGCCTGTTGTAGCACCCCCAGAGAGTTCTCCCGTACCATCTTCCTCTGCTGTGAGTCCCCAGTTGTACCAGTGGACCCGGCATCCCCTGTTGCTCGGGGTACTGGTGGACAGCCGTCTGGGTTGACGGGATCTCTGACCCGGCAGAGCAGCGGGGGTGGTTGACTTGTTAATGAGGGTTCCGCCAGTTTGACCCACCCCATTTTGCGGGGCAAAATGCAGAGCCATGGGAGGCAGAGTCGGATCACGGCAATGGAGCGACGTTTTGAGACGTTGTTTATCGAGGAGCGATATCAGGTGGTATTGGCGATGAACTTTTTGGAACACAACGCCGAGCTTGGTGGCGGCGTGTTCGACTTGCGGGTCCCCTGGGGCTCAGCTCTTGCCTGGGCGGAGTTCCGCAATCTCCTTCGGGGCTTTCTTCCCAGAAAGCGTCCGGCAGAGGTTAGAGGAGCAGTTGAAAAAACCTTCGCCAGGAGATCGGCCCGTACATGAGTACATTGCCAATTTCAATCAATTGTTGGCGTGTGTACCGAACGTGGCCAGGGACGAGGCGCACCGGATCTACATGTTCGAGCGAGGATTGCGCCGGGACCTTTTTCAATGGTTCGTTCGAGTAGGTTGCAGACCTTGGAGGCCTCGATGGAGCAGGCACTCTACGTGGAGTGCGGGGAGGTAGTGATGGAGGAGGTAGCTCCAGCTCCGTTAGTGATCCCGGGGGCGAAGCGACCGGCACCGGAGGTTGGGGGACAGGCTAGTTCGTGGAGGCCGCCACGACCGCCGCAGCCACAGTTCTCCGGCCATGGACGGTCTGAGCGGCGAGGGCCTGGTGGATCCCAGAGGCCCCAGCAGCGGCAGCAGCCACCAAAGATCACAGTCGTCGCAGCGTGGTCGCAGCGGCAGCCTCAGCGACAGCGGCAGTCTCAACAGCAATCAAGACCACCCACGGGCCCCCGGAACTGTATTTTCTGTGGAGGTCAGCATTTTTCCAAACCTGCGACCAACGGTGGGGTCGCTGCTATAGATGTGGACAGCCCGGGCACATTCAAGCTTCGTCCCCTTTTCGGCCCCCACCACCCCTTCTTCAGCATCTGCTTCCATCTTCGTCGCAGCATGCGGTCGACGGCTCAGCGGCCCTATGCTCCAGCAAGCATGCGCCATCTGAGTCCATCACCCCCCATCCCACGGAATATCGCCTCCAGCTCAAAGTGGGGAGAGTGTATGCCACGCAGGGTAGAGGACTCTTCGGCAGCAGACACGTGGTGGAGGTATGACCTACTTTCTGGCATTAGACTCGTACATTATTTATACTGGAGCATCGCATTCTTTTATTAGTAAATTTCATTTGCATCATTACATGGGATAGAGGTAGACTTTACCACGTGCACGAGAGGTTCAGGTTCCCGATCACACCTTGCACGTGGAAAGAGTGCTGTTGGTCAGGCCCGATGCAAATCGAGTCCTGGATTATGCCAGCAGACCTGTTGGTCTTGAGCCAGTTAAGGGACTTTGATGTGGTTCTCAGGATGACTGGCTGGCTCGGTATTTCGCGCTATTGACTGTGCCGCAAGCAAGGACGGTCACTTTTAGAGGCCAGGCCAGAGATGTTTGTATATCGGGGATGTCAGAGTGCTTTCTTTGCCTCTATGGTTTCGACTTCCCGAGCGAGGCCAAATGATCCATCGAGGATGGTAGCCTTTTTGGCTAGGTCATTGAGGGGCCTACGGCGGCGCCGGAAACTCGGGATTATCCGATTGCCCGCGAGTGTTTCCGGATGTTTTTTCCCTGAGCTGTCTAGCATGCCGCCAGACAGGGAGATGGAGTTCGTGATTGACGTAGCTAGTTCCAGGAACTGCGCCAATCTCAAAGGCTACTTAAGGGATGGCACCGGCTGAGCGCAGGCGCAACTCCAGGATTTATGGATACGGGTTTTTTTTATTAGGCCGAGGTGTATCACCTTGGGGGGCGCCGGTGTATTCGTGAAGAAGAAAGATGGGTCACTCGA
>JAQOTM010000510.1:0-106163 GCA_029168755.2 Tillandsia fasciculata | reverse complement strand
ATATCGCCCTCCAGCTCAAAGTGGCGGCGAGTGTATGGCCGCGCAGGTAGAGGACTCTTCGGCAGCAGATACACGTGGTGGCAGGTATCACCTTACTTCTGGCATTAGGACTCGTACATTATTGATATTGGAGCATCGCATCCTTTTACTTAGTAAATCATTTGCATCAACATGGGATAGAGGTAGGACTTTTACCACGTGCACGAGAGGTTCAGGTCCCGATCACACTTGCACGTGGAAGAGTGCTGTTGGTCCTGCCGATGCAAATCGAGTCCTGGATTATGCAGCAGACCTGTTGGTCTTGTAGGACAGGTTAAGGGACTTTGATGTGGTTCTCAGAGGACTGGCTGGCTCGGTATTTCGGACTATTGACTGTGCCGCAAGAACGTCACTTTTAGAAGAGCCAGGCCAGGAGATGTTTGTATATAGGGGGATGTCCCGCAGTGCTTTCTTGCCTCTATGGTTTCGACTTCCCGAGCGAGGCAAATGATCCATCGAGGATGTGTAGCCTTTTTGGCTAGTGTCATTGAGGGGCCTACGGCGGCGCCGGAACTCGGGGATATCCCTATTGCCCGCGAGTTTCCGGATGTTTTTCCACCTGAGCTGTCTAGCATGCCGCCAGACAGGGAGATTGAGTTCGTGATTGACGTAGTTCCAGGAACTGCGCCAATCTCAAAGGCTACTTACAGGATGGCACCGGCTGAGCTGCAGGCGCAACTCCAGGATTTAATGGATAAGGGTTTTATTAGGCCGAGTGTATCACCTTGGGGTGCGCCGGTGCTATTCGTGAAGAAGAAAGATGGGTCACTCCGATTGTGTGTGGATTATAGGGAATTGAACAAAGTGACCATCAAGAACAAGTACCCTTTGCCGCGCATCGATGATCTTTTTGATCAGCTGCAAGGGTCTTGTGTCTTCTCTAAGATAGATCTGCAATCCGGTTACCACCAGTTGAAGGTGAAGGCCGAGGATATTCCGAAAACGGCATTTAGATCACGGTACGGGCATTATGAATTTACAGTTATGCCTTTTGGGCTAACTAATGCCCCTGCCGCAGTCATGGATTTAATGAACCGGATCTTCCGACCTTACTTAGACCGGTTCGTAGTGGCGTTTATCGATGATATCTTGGTCTACTCCCGAAGTGATGCCGAGCATGAGGAGCACCTGAGGATTGTGCTGCAACTTCTGCGAGAGAAGAAGTTGTTTGCCAAACTGGCAAAGTGTGAGTTTTGGCTTCGGGAGGTAGTCTTCTTGGGCCATGTGATTTCCGCCGCAGGTGTGGCGGTGGACCCGGCGAAAATTGAGGCGGTCCGGGATTGGCCCCAACCGACGACCGTTTCGGAGGTGCGTAGTTTTATGAGTTTAGCTGGGTATTATCGTCGGTTTGTGGAAAGCTTTGCAAAGCTCTCCACACCCCTCACTCGCTTGACGCGAAAAGGAGTAAAATTTATCTGGAGTGAGGACTGTCAAAGGAGTTTTGAGGAGCTAAAGAATAGACTAATGACCGCTCCTATCCTTTCCCTTCCTGTTATGGGAAAAGGATATGTGATCTACAGCGACGCATCACACAGTGGACTTGGTTGTGTATTAATGCAAGAAGGGAGGGTAATTGCTTATGCATCAAGGCAACTCAAGGATTATGAGAAGAATTACCCTACCCATGACTTGGAACTCGCTGCTGTAGTGTTTGCACTGAAGCTTTGGCGTCACTATCTTTATGGAGAGCACTGTGAAATCTACACCGACCACAAGAGCCTAAAGTACCTGTTCACGCAAAAGGAGCTGAATTTGAGGCAGCGTAGGTGGTTAGAGCTATTAAAGGATTATGATGTGGATATTCTCTACCACCCAGGTAAGGCTAACGTGGTTGCTGATGCCTTGAGCAGGAGGGCAGTGCAAAGTTTGTCTATGTTGATCACAGACCAGGCACCGTTATAGAGAGATGAGAGACGGCTCGAGATAGAGGTTGTGTCCCCTGGGGTCACTGCTAGACTGACATCTTTAGTCTTGCAGCCCACTCTGCTGGACAGGATCAAGGAGAAACAGAGTGAGGACCCCCACTTGACCAGGATTAGAGATCAAATTCCGAGTAATCAGTCTGGGGACTTTGCGGTGGATGCCTCGGGAGTACTGAGATACAGGAACCGAGCATGTGTGCCCATGGATGCGGAGATCAGAGAGCAGATATTGCGAGAGGCCCATTATACACCTTATACCCTACATCCTGGTGGGACTAAGATGTATAAGGACCTCAAGGCACACTTTTGGTGGAATGGCATGAAAAGGGATATCGGGAGATTTGTGGCTCAATGTTTAACTTGCCAACAGGTGAAGGCTGAGCATCGAGTGCCAGCTGGCAAGTTACAAAGTCTCCCAATTCCCGAGTGGAAATGGGACCACATTACAATGGATTTTGTGGTCGGACTACCGAGGGCGCAGGGAGGAGCCGATGCTATCTGGGTAGTGGTGGATCGACTTACCAAGTCAGCGCATTTCTTGCCTATGCAGACTACTTGGTCACTCGAGCGACTAGCCCAGCTATATCTAGATGAGATAGTAAGACTACATGGAGTACCAGCCTCCATTGTATCAGATAGAGACCCGAGGTTTGTTTCGCGTTTCTGGATGAGCTTGCAAACAGCCTTGGGGACTCAACTCAAGTTCAGTACGGCCTTTCATCCGCAGACAGATGGGCAGTCAGAGCGGACTATACAAATCCTGGAGGACATGTTGAGAGCATGTGTCCTGGATTTCGGCGGAGGGTGGATTCGACATTTATCTTTAGCTGAGTTCGCGTACAACAATAGCTTTCAAGCGAGCATTCAGATGGCTGCGTTTGAAGCGCTGTATGGACGCAAGTGTCGGTCACCACTTTATTGGAGTGACGTGGGCGAAAGGCGGACCTTGGGACCAGATGTCTTGATAGAGGCAGAAGAGAAGGTCCGGGTGATTCGACGGCATCTTCAGACCGCCCAGAGCCAACAGCGGAGCTATGCCGATGTTCGGCGGCGAGACTTGGAATTTCAGGTTGGAGATCATGTATTCCTAAAAGTCTCGCTGTCTAAAGGAATCAGGAGATTCAGCATTCGTGGGAAACTTAGCCCCCGATATATTGGACCCTTCGAAGTATTGGAGCGTATCGGGCCAGTTGCCTACCGACTTGCACTTCCTCCGAGGCTTGCTGGTGTCCATGATGTATTTCATGTTTCTACTTTGAGGAAGTATGTCTTCGACCCATCGCACGTCATCGACTTCACACCGCTTGAGATCAGCGAGGATTTGCGGTATGAGGAGCGCCCACTGCGAATTCTGGATCGAGAGGTGAGAGAATTGCGCAATCGGGCCATTCCCTATGTGAAAATCCAATGGGGCAATCATGACGAGCGCGAGGCTACATGGGAGCTCGAGTCGAAGATGAGGGATGCTCACCCCTACTTATTTGAGATATCGGACTGAGGATTATTGTTCAGTCTCGTTTCGAGGACGAAACTCTCTTTAGTGGGGGAGGATGTGATGATCCGGACTCCCGCAGGAACTGTGCAACATTAAACAGTGACTGTAGGGAGCTCATACGGTGAGATGGAGCTTGTAGAATCAAATTGGACATTTAAAATAGACTTGGCGCGAAAATCAGAGCAAATGGGATTTTTCGGGAGCTTTTTTGCAAAATTTCGGATGAGAATTTGGCGAAACGGACGGCGGATTTGGACTCAGCGCGCGAAAACGGTCAAAATGATATATTTACTTTATTTTTTCGGCACATTGGTACTGTTCACCGGAACAGTAACCCGGCCTGCCGGAATTACTGTTCCGGCACCGGCGGGCGGCGGCACGGCGGCGTAGCGCGGCAGAGCGCGGCAGGGCGCAGCGGAGCGCGGCGCGGGCAGGCACGGGCAGGCGAGGGCAGGGGGCGCTGGTGCGCGGTCCATGGGCCTGGCGTGCACCGGGAGCAGCGAAGACCCCCCCCTTGCCACGTGGCGCTTCCCCATTGGTGGGCCGGCTTCTAGAAGCATGTGGGAGGGTGACACGTGGCACTCCCCTATTGGCTGACAGGATCCGAAAAACCCGGAGCGCGGGCCGGGCACGTGCACCACGTGGACACGTGGCAGTTTTTGGGTGGTCCTTGCACAGGCTATTTCCTGTTTGTTGGACACGTGGCGCAATCTGATTGGCCAATTTTGGTGTTTCCTGTTCGGATCCGGATCTGGTGTGGAGCCCGAATATTCCCTTGGCCCATTATAAATAGCATTCCCGCTCCCTCTCATTCCCCACCTCGATTTCTGTGCCGTAGAGAGAGAACCAGAGAAAGTGTCCTATAGGAAAATTCTTCCTCTCTCTCTCCTCTCTCTCTCTCTAAAATTCCAGAATTTCTGGAGTTACAGTTAGTGAGTTATCTGCGACGCGGTGCACTGCGATGGTTTTCTTTTTCGGCCCATTTCCCGTCGCAGTTCAGTCGAAAATTCCCTGTGTGCTAACCAGGAAGAATTTTTGGACGATTTTTGCGACAGCGCGTTCCTAAGAGGTAAGGCTTCGATTTCCATGTTGATCACTTTGCTCCATTTCGTACTTTTGGCACGATTCCCGAGTCCTCTTTGACCCCCCTTTTTGCTATGGTAATTTTTGGACAGCCTCGACTTCTCCGATTTTTATCTTGGAGTTGGAGCATCAGATCAAGGTGTTTTGGGAGTCGATTTTGATCTACTCTTCGCAAGGAACGCAACCGTAATTTTTCTGGATTTTCTGGAGCACTATTTAGAGGTGAAAAACTCCTCTTTTCCCATGCTGTCTGAAAAACAGCAAATATTGTACTTTTTGGGATTTGTATTTATACCGGGAGCGTTGATTTGCAGGAATTGAGGACTGTGGACAGCCAGGAGACTACCTGGGGTATTGTTTGAGCTGTTCGAGGTGGGCGGTTGTTGCTTACCTCATTTTTGACAAGCTCACTGGGATTCCTAGAACTCCCCTAAAATATGACAATTGGGACAAACTAACAGGACAAACTAACAGGACATACTAACAGGACATACTAACAGGACAACTAACAGGACAACTAACAGAACAATTGATGAGAACCATTGGGACAAACTAATATGACAAATGATGAGAACCGCTGGGACAAACTCTCCTAAAATTTAATATAACCCCACAGATTATATGATGACTTATATTGGGACACTGTGATTGGGACAAAGGCTATAATCTCGCATGCAAATGATTTTTCCAGTAAATCAATCTTCTTTTAAGATAAATATTTGACACCTTTTTACAACTTTTTAATGATACAAGTGCATGCTCATCTAATTAGCCACTCTTTATTGCTACACTATCATCTTGGGATTTGTACATGTTTCATTATTGTCCTTTGCATCCAGATGCTTGTTGCTCAAGAATGAGCAGGGGTTTGGGATAGTGTAGTCGAGATTGCATTAGATTGTGGATTTGTGGGGCATTGCGATGACCGCGGACAGTAGGCGGTCGACCAGATGTTTATCCTTGCATCAGATTGGGGTTGAGTCTGGTTTTTTTGCATCAGCTGGGGATTGGGTTTCTGTAGTGGATGGAATTTCCCACTTTGATCATAGTCATGATCCAGTCCTGCTATATTGAGATATGTGCTACAGAGATACAGAGATACTGGTGATACTGATGACAGAGATACTTTACTCGTGTGGGTCGCTCCCCTCGAGTGCCACTCCGGAGGTGGGCTTTTTCGGACCCAGCCGTGTGTGCCGGTCTGATACTTATGTTGGGATGCGAGCCGTGCGAGCCGATCCCGCGGTTTCGAGCCGTGTGTGCAGATTCCGCTGAGCAGGCAGTACCAGTTGTTACTGGTGTCTAGATTGGGTTTGGACAGATACTATTTCTGATGCATGCATACAGTTTTGACAGCATAGTAGTGGTAGTTTTCTGTTTCAGCATCTTATGTATCTACCACTCCCCCTTTTCCCTTTTGCCTCTAGTAGTCCTAGTGGGTGCGTCAGAGTTGAGGTTTTACCCACTAGGGGAGGCTACTGGTTTATCTGGTAGATCTCACCCCCATTGTTATTTTCTGTTTCTTTCTTCTCCTTTATTTTGCAGAGTCATCTGCGGGAGCTGCTAGGCCATCGGCAGCTGATCGAGGTAAGGGGATCGCTGAATAGATAGATCTCCTGTGAGGCTGAGAGCTATTAGACAGATATTGTACCCTCCACTCAGACTGTGACATTCTCCTTTTATTTTGGGTCTGGCTTCCGCCAGCTGGTTGTACTATTTTGGTGAGCTGGGAGATTATTGTATGTATTACAGCTTGTACCTTATTTTCAGTCTGAGATTATCATGTTTAGTTCAGCTCTGTATTATGCTCTTATTGTACATTTTATATCTGAGCAGGTTACCAGCGCTTCGTGTACGCGGGAAATCCGTGTGCACGGCGGATCTGTAGACGGGCCCGGGTCCTGGTTTGCACCCGGGGCGTGACAGATTAAGTTGGTATCAGAGCTTAGGGATAGGTCAGTTGGGACTTAGGAAACCCTAGGCTTTTGGCAGACCCTAGGAGAATAGGGCATGAGAGACGTGACATTTTGCGAAAGTCGTTGATTTACTTGTTTGACTCTTCCAGTAAGGGAAGAGAGATCGACATAGCCTATTTCTGGTGGACAGTTATGTTGGCTGCAGACAACATAAAGTCACAGAAATAGGGGAATGTCTTTGACTTTCGCTAGATTGGGTCGTGTGGGGTTCCGATACTGATTGTGGTTCTTGTGGTAGGATGCCTCCGCGACGTAGGATGTTGACGCGTTCGCAGCCTTCTTCCTCTGAGCCCGAGCAGGAGGAGTCGGGCAGGGCCAGCAGAGTGAGGTGCAAGAGCTACAGGCTCAGATGGCCCAGATGTCAGAGGCTGTTCGGCGTCAGGAGGAGGCTATGGGTCGGCTGACGCAAATGTTAGAACAGAGGGCGCAGCCTGTTGTAGCACCCCCAGAGAGTTCTCCCGTACCTTCTTCCTCTGCTGTGAGTCCCCCAGTTGTACCAGTGACCCCGGCATCCCCTGTTGCTCGGGGTACTGGTGGACAGCTGTCTGGGTTGACGGGATCTCTGACCCCGGCAGAGCAGCGGGGGGTGGTTGACTTGTTAATGAGGTTCCGCCAGTTTGACCCACCCCATTTTTCGGGGCAAAATGCAGAGCCATGGGAGGCAGAATCATGGATCACGGCAATGGAGCGACGTTTTGAGACGTTGTTTATCGAGGAGCGATATCAGGTGGTATTGGCGATGAACTTTTTGGAACACAACGCCGAAGCTTGGTGGCGGCGTGTTCGACTTGCGGGTCCGCCTGGGGCTCAGCTCTTGGCCTGGGCGGAGTTCCGCAATCTCCTTCTCGGGGCTTTCTTCCCAGAAAGCGTCCGGCAGAGGTTAGAAGAGCAGTTGAAAAACCTTCGCCAAGGAGATCGGCCCGTACATGAGTACATTGCCAATTTCAATCAATTGTTGGCGTGTGTACCGAACGTGGCCAGGGACGAGGCGCACCGGATCTACATGTTCGAGCGAGGATTGCGCCGGGACCTTTTTCAACTGGTTCGTTCGCGTAGGTTGCAGACCTTGGAGGCCTCGATGGAGCAGGCACTCTACGTGGAGTGCGGGGAGGTAGTGATGGAGGAGGTAGCTCCTGCTCCCGTAGTGATCCCGGGGGCGAAGCGACCGGCACCGGAGGTTGGGGGACAGGCTAGTTCGTGGAGGCCGCCACGACCGCCGCAGCCCCAGTTCTCCGGCCAAGGACGGTCGGAGCGGCGAGGGCCTGGTGGATCCCAGAGGCCCCAGCAGCGGCAGCAGCCACAAAGATCACAGTCGTCGCAGCGTGGGTCGCAGCGGCAGCCTCAGCGACAGCGGCAGTCTCAACAGCAATCAAGACCACCACGGGCCCCCGGTAACTGTATTTTCTGTGGAGGTCAGCATTTTTCCAACACCTGCGACCAACGGTGGGGTCGCTGCTATAGATGTGGACAGCCCGGGCACATTCAAGCTTCGTGCCCCTTTTCGGCCCCCACCACCCCTTCTTCAGCATCTGCTCCATCTTCGTCGCAGCAGCGGTCGACGGCTCAGCGGCCCTATGCTCCAGCAAGCAGGCCATCTTCTTCCCATCCCACGGATTATCGCCCTCCAGCTCAGAGTGGGCGAGTGTATGCTGCGCAGGTAGAGGACTCTTCGGCAGCAGATCACGTGGTGGCAGGTATCACCTTACTTTCTGGCATTAGGACTCGTACATTATTTGATACTGGAGCATCGCATTCTTTTATTAGTAAATCATTTGCATCATTACATGGGATAGAGGTAGGACTTTTACCACGTGCACGAGAGGTTCAGGTTCCCGATCACACCTTGCACGTGGAAGAGTGCTGTTGGTCCTGCCCGATGCAAATCGAGTCCTGGATTATGCCAGCAGACCTGTTGGTCTTGAGACAGTTAAGGGACTTTGATGTGGTTCTCAGGATGGACTGGCTGGCTCGGTATTTCGCGACTATTGACTGTGCCGCAAGGACGGTCACTTTTAGAGAGCCAGGCCAGGAGATGTTTGTATATCGGGGATGTCAGAGTGCTTTCTTTGCCTCTATGGTTTCGACTTCCCGAGCGAGGCAAATGATCCATCGAGGATGTGTAGCCTTTTTGGCTAGTGTCATTGAGGGGCCTACGGCGGCGCCGGAACTCGGGGATATCCCTATTGCCCGCGAGTTTCCGGATGTTTTTCCACCTGAGCTGTCTAGCATGCCGCCAGACAGGGAGATTGAGTTCGTGATTGACGTAGTTCCAGGAACTGCGCCAATCTCAAAGGCTACTTACAGGATGGCACCGGCTGAGCTGCAGGCGCAACTCCAGGATTTAATGGATAAGGGTTTTATTAGGCCGAGTGTATCACCTTGGGGTGCGCCGGTGCTATTCGTGAAGAAGAAAGATGGGTCACTTCGACTGTGTGTGGACTATAGGGAATTGAACAAAGTGACCATCAAGAACAAGTACCCTTTGCCGCGCATTGATGATCTTTTTGATCAGCTGCAAGGGTCTTGTGTCTTCTCTAAGATAGATCTGCAATCCGGTTACCACCAGTTGAAGGTGAAGGCCGAGGATATTCCGAAAACGGCATTTAGATCACGGTACGGGCATTATGAATTTACAGTTATGCCTTTTGGGCTAACTAATGCCCCTGCCGCAGTCATGGATTTAATGAACCGGATCTTCCGACCTTACTTAGACCGGTTCGTAGTGGCGTTTATCGATGATATCTTGGTCTACTCCCGAAGTGATGCCGAGCATGAGGAGCACCTGAGGATTGTGCTGCAACTTCTGCGAGAGAAGAAGTTGTTTGCCAAACTGGCAAAGTGTGAGTTTTGGCTTCGGGAGGTAGTCTTCTTGGGCCATGTGATTTCCGCCGCAGGTGTGGCGGTGGACCCGGCGAAAATTGAGGCGGTCCGGGATTGGCCCCAACCGACGACCGTTTCGGAGGTGCGTAGTTTTATGAGTTTAGCTGGGTATTATCGTCGGTTTGTGGAAGGCTTTGCGAAGCTCTCCACACCCCTCACTCGCTTGACGCGAAAAGGAGTAAAATTTATCTGGAGTGAGGACTGTCAAAGGAGTTTTGAGGAGCTAAAGAATAGACTAATGACCGCTCCTATCCTTTCCCTTCCTGTTATGGGAAAAGGATATGTGATCTACAGCGACGCATCACACAGTGGACTTGGTTGTGTATTAATGCAAGAAGGGAGGGTAATTGCTTATGCATCAAGGCAACTCAAGGATTATGAGAAGAATTACCCTACCCATGACTTGGAACTCGCTGCTGTAGTGTTTGCACTGAAGCTTTGGCGTCACTATCTTTATGGAGAGCACTGTGAAATCTACACCGACCACAAGAGCCTAAAGTACCTGTTCACGCAAAAGGAGCTGAATTTGAGGCAGCGTAGGTGGTTAGAGCTATTAAAGGATTATGATGTGGATATTCTCTACCACCCAGGCAAGGCTAACGTGGTTGCTGATGCCTTGAGTAGGAGGGCAGTGCAAAGTTTGTCTATGTTGATCACAGACCAGGCACCGTTATTAGAAGAGATGAGACGGCTCGAGATAGAGGTTGTGTCCCCTGGGGTCACTGCTAGACTGACATCTTTAGTCTTGCAGCCCACTCTGCTGGACAGGATCAAGGAGAAACAGAGTAAGGACCCCCACTTGACCAGGATTAGAGATCAAATTCCGAGTAATCAGTCTGGGGACTTTGCGGTGGATGCCTCGGGAGTACTGAGATACAGGAACCGAGCATGTGTGCCAGTAGATGCGGAGATCAGAGAGCAGATATTGCGAGAGGCCCATTATACACCTTATACCCTACATCCTGGTGGGACTAAGATGTACAAGGACCTCAAGGCACACTTTTGGTGGAATGGCATGAAAAGGGATATCGGGAGATTTGTGGCTCAATGTTTAACTTGCCAACAGGTGAAGGCTGAGCATCGAGTGCCAGCTGGCAAGTTACAAAGTCTCCCAATTCCCGAGTGGAAATGGGACCACATTACAATGGATTTTGTGGTCGGACTACCGAGGGCGCAGGGAGGAGCCGATGCTATCTGGGTAGTGGTGGATCGACTTACCAAGTCAGCGCATTTCTTGCCTATGCAGACTACTTGGTCACTCGAGCGACTAGCCCAGCTATATCTAGATGAGATAGTAAGACTACATGGAGTACCAGCCTCCATTGTATCAGATAGAGACCCGAGGTTTGTTTCGCGTTTCTGGATGAGTTTGCAAACAGCCTTGGGGACTCAACTCAGGTTCAGTACGGCCTTTCATCCGCAGACTGATGGGCAGTCAGAGCGGACTATACAAATCCTGGAGGACATGTTGAGGGCTTGCGTCCTGGATTTCGGCGGAGGGTGGATTCGACACTTATCTTTAGCTGAGTTCGCGTACAACAATAGCTTTCAAGCGAGCATTCAGATGGCTCCGTTTGAAGCGTTGTATGGACGCAAGTGTCGATCACCACTTTATTGGAGTGACGTGGGCGAAAGGCGGACCTTGGGACCAGATGTCTTGATAGAGGCAGAAGAGAAGGTCCGAGTGATTCGACGGCATCTTCAGACCGCCCAGAGCCGACAGCGGAGCTATGCCGATGTTCGGCGACGAGACTTAGAATTTCAGGTTGGAGATCATGTATTCCTGAAAGTCTCGCCGTCTAAAGGAATCAGGAGATTCGGCATTCGTGGGAAACTTAGCCCCCGATATATTGGACCCTTTGAAGTATTGGAGCGTATCGGGCCAGTTGCCTACCGACTTGCACTTCCTCCGAGGCTTGCTGGTGTCCATGATGTATTTCATGTTTCTACTTTGAGGAAGTATGTCTTCGACCCATCGCACGTCATCGACTTCACACCGCTTGAGATCAGCGAGGATTTGCGGTATGAGGAGCGCCCACTGCGAATTCTGGATCGAGAGGTGAGAGAATTGCGCAATCGGGCCATTCCCTATGTGAAAATCCAATGGGGCAATCATGACGAGCGCGAGGCTACATGGGAGCTCGAGTCGAAGATGAGGGATGCTCACCCCTACTTATTTGAGACATCGGACTGAGGATTATTGTTCAGTCTCGTTTCGAGGACGAAACTCTCTTTAGTGGGGGAGGATGTGATGATCCGGACTCCCGCAGGAACTGTGCAACATTAAACAGTGACTGTAGGGAGCTCATACGGTGAGATGGAGCTTGTAGAATCAAATTGGACATTTAAAATAGACTTGGCGCGAAAATCGGAGCAAATGGGATTTTCCGGGAGCTTTTTGCAAAATTTCGGATGAGAATTTGGCGAAACGGACGGCGGATTTGGACTCAGCGCGCGAAAACGGTCAAAATGGTATATTTACTTTATTTTTTCGGCACATTGGTACTGTTCACCGGAACAGTAACCCGGCCTGCCGGAATTACTGTTCCGGCACCGGCGGGCGGCGGCACGGCGGCGTAGCGCGGCAGGGCGCAGCGGAGCGCGGCGCGGGCAGGCACGGGCAGGCGAGGGCAGGGGGCGCTGGTGCGCGGTCCATGGGCCTGGCGTGCACCGGGAGCAGCGAAGACCCCCCCTTTGCCACGTGGCGCTTCCCCATTGGTGGGCCGGCTTCTAGAAGCATGTGGGAGGGTGACACGTGGCACTCCCCTATTGGCTGACAGGATCCGAAAAACCCGGAGCGCGGGCCGGGCACGTGCACCACGTGGACACGTGGCAGTTTTTGGGTGGTCCTTGCACAGGCTATTTCCTGTTTGTTGGACACGTGGCGCAATCTGATTGGCCAATTTTGGTGTTTCCTGTTCGGATCCGGATCTGGTGTGGAGCCCGAATATTCCCTTGGCCCATTATAAATAGCATTCCCGCTCCCTCTCATTCCCCACCTCGATTTCTGTGCCGTAGAGAGAGAACCAGAGAAAGTGTCCTATAGGAAAATTCTTCCTCTCTCTCTCCTCTCTCTCTCTCTAAAATTCCAGAATTTCTGGAGTTACAGTTAGTGAGTTATCTGCGACGCGGTGCACTGCGATGGTTTTCTTTTTCGGCCCATTTCCCGTCGCAGTTCAGTCGAAAATTCCCTGTGTGCTAACCAGGAAGAATTTTTGGACGATTTTTGCGACAGCGCGTTCCTAAGAGGTAAGGCTTCGATTTCCATGTTGATCACTTTGCTCCATTTCGTACTTTTGGCACGATTCCCGAGTCCTCTTTGACCCCCCTTTTTGCTATGGTAATTTTTGGACAGCCTCGACTTCTCCGATTTTTATCTTGGAGTAGGAGCATCAGATCGAGGCGTTTTGGAGTCGATTTTGATCTACTCTTCGCAAGGAACGCAACCGTAATTTTTCTGGATTTTCTGGAGCACTATTTAGAGGTGAAAAACTCCTCTTTTCCCATGCTGTCTGAAAAACAGCAAATATTGTACTTTTTGGGATTTGTATTTATACCGGGAGCGTTGATTTGCAGGAATTGAGGACTGTGGACAGCCAGGAGACTACCTGGGGTGTTGTTTGAGCTGTTCGAGGTGGGCGGTTGTTGCTTACCTCATTTTTGACAAGCTCACTGGGATTACTAGAACTCCCCTAAAATATGACAATTGGGACAAACTAACAGGACAAACTAACAGGACATACTAACAGGACATACTAACAGGACAACTAACAGGACAACTAACAGAACAATTGATGAGAACCATTGGGACAAACTAATATGACAAATGATGAGAACCGCTGGGACAAACTCTCCTAAAATTTAATATAACCCCACAAGATTATATGATGACTTATATTGGGACACTGTGATTGGGACAAAGGCTATAATCTCGCATGCAAATGATTTTTCCAGTAAATCAATCTTCTTTTAAAAATAAATATTTGACACCTTTTTACAACTTTTAATGATACAAGTGCATGCTCATCTAATTAGCCACTCTTTATTGCTACACTATCATCTTGGGATTTGTACATGTTTCATTATTGTCCTTTGCATCCAGATGCTTGTTGCTCAAGAATGAGCAGGGGTTTGGGATAGTGTAGTCGAGATTGCATTAGATTGTGGATTTGTGGGGCATTGCGGTGACCGCGGACAGTAGGCGGTCGACCAGATATTTATCCTTGCATCGGATTGGGGTTGAGTCTGGTTTATTTTGCATCAGCTGGGGATTGGGTTTCTGTAGTGGATGGAATTTCCCACTTTGATCATAGTCATGATCCAGTCCTGCTATATTGAGATATGTGCTACAGAGATACAGAGATACTGGTGATACTGATGACAGAGATACTTTACTCGTGTGGGTCGCTCCCCTCGAGTGCCACTCCGGAGGTGGGCTTTTTCGGACCCAGCCGTGTGTGCCGGTCTGATACTTATGTTGGGATGCGAGCCGTGCGAGCCGATCCCGCGGTTTCGAGCCGTGTGTGCAGATTCCGCTGAGCAGGCAGTACCAGTTGTTACTGGTGTCTAGATTGGGTTTGGACAGATACTATTTCTGATGCATGCATACAGTTTTGACAGCATAGTAGTGGTAGTTTTCTGTTTCAGCATCTTATGTATCTACCACTCCCCCTTTTCCCTTTTGCCTCTAGTAGTCCTAGTGGGTGCGTCAGAGTTGAGGTTTTACCCACTAGGGGAGGCTACTGGTTTATCTGGTAGATCTCACCCCCATTGTTATTTTCTGTTTCTTTCTTCTCCTTTATTTTGCAGAGTCATCTGCGGGAGCTGCTAGGCCATCGACAGCTGATCGAGGTAAGGGGATCGCTGAATAGATAGATCTCCTGTGAGGCTGAGAGCTATTAGACAGATATTGTACCCTCCACTCAGACTGTGACATTCTCCTTTTATTTTGGGTCTGGCTTCCGCCAGCTGGTTGTACTATTTTGGTGAGCTGGGAGATTATTGTATGTATTACAGCTTGTACCTTATTTTCAGTCTGAGATTATCATGTTTAGTTCAGCTCTGTATTATGCTCTTGTTGCACATTTTATACCAGAGCAGGTGACCAGCGCTTCGTGTACGCGGGAAATCCCGTGTGCACGGCGGATCGGTAGACGGGCCCGGGTCCTGGTTTGCACCCGGGGCGTGACAGCACCCCTCCCGACGGCGGCACAAACGTAAGGAATCTTGCAGCCAACGGCATCCTGCCAGATAGACCAACCGTTGGGGACAGTATAGCCGCAAGTAGCTCCCTTCCCAATAGGGTATAGGCCGATGAGTCGAAACATCAGCCACCGGCAGGAAACTGCTCTGGGTTCACCTACTTTACCCCATCCGTCAGTTTGTCAGTCCCATGCTGAGGGCAAGAAAGCTAGGGGGCAGGCCCCGAATGTAAGATCTGCCCAAGATCAAGCGGGTCAAGTCACCCCACCTTCTGTAATCATAAATTTGCCACAGCCGGCGGTCTTGACACCCCCCGCAGGGAGCACCGAGCTATATGCTCAGAAGGAAAAGGGGATAAAAAACACCAAGGCCAGGCCGACGATACGGCCAGTTTTCAGGTTCGTATATCCCTCGTACAAGGATATGGATATGGGATACCCGAACCTGGCCAATTGGAAAAGGCTGAGGTTTAGTAAATTCTCGGCCGAAATAACCGAGAGCACGATTGAACAACAGTTCACTTCCACGGGACCGGCCCGATGGAAAGGCTCGGTCACGATTAAAATGCGGAAGTGTCGGCTTTTGAAAATAAAAGCCGACACACGCAATAATACAGCCGCGGCCAAGCGCAGTCCGCAATTGGCAGACGTAAGCGTAGACTCAATCGGCCACGAAAGTTGGGTCGATGGATCTCTAGTCCCAGTAACCGAGAAGGATGTGCAGTTGAAACCTCTCGGTAAAACCAGCCGAATAACGACAGGTGATCGACCCCATCCTGAAGCAGATGGCACATGATGGGTCAGTAGGCGAGGCCATAGCAGGGCCTCAGGGGAATGAGCCAGCACAAGAAGCCGGCGACGAGGTAATTTCGGCCGGTACACCATAGGCCGAAAACTCGGCTGAGAGGGCCGATGAAGAAATCTTGGGGAATCACTTTGGAGATTTGCCGATTAAAAATGGTGAGAAGATTCTAGAAGTATAAGATCCCCTAATCGAAATTAACCTAGGATCGGCCGAGCAGAAACGACCGACGTTTATCAGCCCAAAGCTGTCGGCGAAGCAAAAAGAAAAGCTTGTGGGCCTGCTCAAAAGCTACCAAGATTGTTTCGCTTGGAGCTATGAGGAGATGCCGGGACTCGGCCGAGAGATTGTGGAACATCGGCTTCCTATCAAAAAGGGGGTTTAAGCCGTTCAAACAACCGGCTCGTCGGTTTTGAGCCAAGTATCATATTGAAGATAAAAGAGGAAATAGAAAACCTTTTGAAGGTCGGTTTCGTAAGACCGGCCGCCTCGCTGCCGCCGCGCGGAGAGGGCACGCGCTACCCGCGCGCCGCTGATGGACCTTGCCGCGCTGTTTGCGCGCCCGCGCGGGGGAGGTGCCGGCGCGGGGCTGCAGGTTGCGCCGCGCGCGGGGCCAGTAGGATGCGCCACGCGCGGGGCCCGTTATGTCGAATGGCTTGCAAATATAGTTCCTGTAAAGAGAAAGAACGGGAAGCTAAGAATTTGCATAAACTTCTGAAATCTCTATCCGGCTATGCCAAAGGATGAATATCCCACGCCGATAGCCGATATGTTGATAGATGCCGCCGCCGGCCATGAAGTCTTATCCTTCATGGACGGTCACGTATGTTAAGAATTTTTGTATTAGCGTATTTTGTGAAGTTAGTTTGAGTCTTGAGGATTAAAGATGAAACTTGAAGAACAAAAACATCAATCTCAAGAAGAATGAATCCAAAATGTTCATATATGTTTAATTAAATATTTTTGGTAATTTGAATTCATTCTAATAGATTAGAAGCACTTGGAATATTTTTTATGGCTTAAAAATCAAAAACTAGACTTTTGGATGTTCTGGATCTGGATCAGAACCACTTCAGTCCGGACCTCGAACAGATGGTTCCATGCGAATTTCCAATCCGGATCAGCTTGCTTTCAGTTCGGACCCCGAACATTGAAATTCTTATTTCGAATGAAACAGTCCGGATCAGATCCATTCTAATCCGGACCCCATACCATTATTTTTGGAATTTTTACGACAGTCCGGACTGTCAGAAATCCAATCTGGACCGTGCTACGGGAACATTCTGTTTTAGGCAGTTTTTTATTCTTATCTTTTTCCAAAAGTTTCTAACCTATAAATAGACACTAGAGATCTTATTATAGGGTAAGCCAAAATAGATCCACACATAGAGAAGAAAGAAAAAACACGTTCTAATTTATGTTTCTTCTTCTATATTTATCAATTTGATTCTTGATTTTTCAACTCGTTATTTTTTTGCAAAAATCAAATTGATGAATACTTAGACGGTATTTTTCTTGTCTATCTATGATTTTCTAAGTATTCAAAAGCACCAACACCAATAAGCAACAATGATTTTTGAAAGGAACATCGGCGCGCGGATTCGCATGAAGGCCTTGTGGATTCAAGGTTTACGACTTCGTGGATTCGGAGTTAGGTGGGTTCGTGTGATAGATACGTGTTACATTGGTGATGACCGTGGATTCGGTTAGACTTCGTGGATTCGAAGTTGGACTTCGTGGATTCGAAGTTGGACGCAATTCGTGTGATCGAAGCGCGCTGAGGACGAGCGGAGAAGATCTACTTGGAGCGTATGGAAAAGGTTGAATTGTAGGTTTGTGTTATATCACCTTGTATGTGTTTTAATCTTAGTAAATTTTTTCGTATGATCTGTAATGACACGACTTTTCTAGTGATATTTTACCCTCCTTTTAATAAAGTGCTTCTTTTAGTAAATCAAAATTACCAAGTTTTTGTAAGTTGGTCGATGTGTTGCACGAGTATTTTTCTGTGAAAGAGCACGAAAAATGATGACCGACGGTGCGATCGGGTCTAAAATCCGACCTTGGGATCTCCCGGAACAGGGTTTTTAGTGTTGCGATACTTAGCGCGCATCGGAATCCATGCGAGATATCCCGCACGCTTTTCGAGGAAATTACGGGTTTATCCCGTGTAATTAATTAATCTAATTAATTAATTATTTGCTATTAAATATTTAAGTGGAGGAAATATTCGTACCTACTAGAGAAATCCCACTTTTCGCAAAAGAGAAACCCTAGCCGGAGAGGAAAAGAAAGAAAAGAAAAGAACGAAACCCTAACCGGAGGAAAAAGAGAAGAGAGAGGAAAAAAGCGGAGGAGTCCGATCACCCCGATCAACGTACCGGAAAGAGGAGCACGATCGGATCGTCTTCCCCGTCGAAAATTTCGGTAAGTAGAATTCGTTTTATGTATCGTTGGGGTTTTCGGGTCTTTTTCCGTCGTTACCGTCATCGCCTCCGTCCCCGTCGCCCTCGCCACCGCCGCCGCCGCCGCGCGATCCAGGGCGGCGCCTTCCCGTGCGGGCGCCGCGCGGCTTCATGCCGCGCGGGGCGCCCGCGGGCGGGCGGGCGCCGCGTGGGCGCCGCGCGGGCGCCACTCGCGGGCGCTCGCCGCGCGGCCTCGAGCCGTGCGGGGCGCCCGCGGGCAGGCAAAGACCCCGCGGGCACCACCCGCGGGCGCGCACTGCGCGGCCTCGAGCCGCGCGGGGAGCCCGCGGGCGGCGGCATCCGCGTGGGTAAACGCCGTACGCACGCCGTTACGGGGTTTTCGTCGCAATGATGAGTTTTGGGTTTTTGTCGCATAGTTTAATCTTGGATTTCCGTCCTTGCGGTATTGGTGCGTTATATTGATTGTCGTTTTGGGGACTTCTTTAGGTCCAAGTGCGCAGCGGGAGTGTGTCAAAGATCCAGTTGTTCCGATCTTCCCGCAACCAGGTGGGTAACTTTGCAATAAGTGCTTTATGATATCATAACAAGTATAATAACATGTCTAATAAAGTAGATGAGATGTATCAACTGTTTAAACCTATCGCATGAGTGTTTCCTGTTTCTTCTATAATTAATTGTGGCGACTGAGTGTCGCGGTGAATGTTGCACGCCGATTTCGGCAAGTCATGTATTTAAATGCTTACACGCACACCAGCGGTTTGGCCACCGAAAGGGTGTACTTTTTCGGAATTGTGGTACGTTGACCCGTGTAACCCACAAAAGTGAAAGTGCCGAGTGGGGACTCCTTCACGCCAGCTAAAAGTGTGGCACTAGCACCGTGAAGGGGTTAAACGCATTATGCAAGTAAAGTGATTGTTCACGAGGGAGGTCATTAGACCTCCCGACAGGTATCATGCAAATAAATCAAGGGATATGGACTCATGAGGGAAAAAGCAAAAGGTTCCGGTGTATTCGGTTTGCTTTAAAAGTACTTTAATTGTTTGATCATCTACTTTATTTGTCACTGATTTTTCCCATACTGTGACAGGTTCGTCTAGATGTAGTAGTCGGGACGATGGTGAGGCAGCGTCTAAAGGACATTAGCCCACGGAGGCTTTATTTCCGTCGTTCTTGCTCTTGGGTTATCTCATCTCATTTCTTTTCCTTTTAAGCTTTTAAGTTTCAATTGTTTGAATGTGGAACGTCACGAATGTTGGTTTGAGAGTACTCTAATACTGTGAACTTTGGGATGTTTTACTTGGTTTAAATGCGGCATGTTTTACACTAAATAAAAAAGATTCCGAAAACTCTTTGCAAAATAAAGTGTCGTGTGGGCACTACTTTGTAAAACCCTGGATTTATCCTTCCAAATGATGTAGCCGCCCTATTGTGACTTGTGTAAGTACTTTTCCAAAATCTAGGTGTCGTGTGGACACCGTTTGCAACCAGTAGCTTTATCTCTGGATGTTTGATGTAAATAAATTGTATTACTCTCTCTCGTCGTATTTGCTGTGACTGTGTGGTTAAAGAATGCTGTTGTAATTGTGACGCCGTGCATATACAAAGGAGAATCTGTCCGTTTGAAGAGTGAATTTGTATATGTGGCGGGTCTGACGCGCACCGGTAGGCGAGGTCGTTTACAGAAAAAAAAATATATGTACGTTTTTCGCTAATCCTTAGACCTCCGGGGCGTGACATGATCGGTTACGTAGTTTTTTACTCCTGGATTGGAGTTTTTTACGTAAAATCTTGCATACTCTTTTTATTTTCCGCATTCAGTTATTTTTACGCAATAATTTTTGAGATTTATTGTTTACACCTATTCACCCCCCCCTCTTGGTGGTTTTTCCTCTATCTTAGATCCTTGGATCCCATAACCCACAACACAGGCTACAATCAAATAATGATAGCCAAAGATCATGTCTTTAAAACAGCTTTTGGATGCCCGGGTTCGATCGGAACCTTCGAATGGTTGGTGATGCCCTACGGATTGAAGAATATTGGGGCCACATACCAAAGGGAAATGAACCTTATTTTTCATGATTTGATCGACAAGCCGATAGAAGTCCATATCGACGACATTGTGGTGAAATCAAAGTCCAAAGACGATCACTGGGACGAGTCAAAACTGGCTTTCGAACGGATGAGGAAGTACAGTTTGAAGATGAACCCACTAAAGTGCTCCTTCGGGGTTTCGGCCCGTAATTTCTGTGGGTTATGAGATAACGGATCTAAATAGCGGAAAAACCACCTAGAGGGGGGGTGAATTGGTGTAAACAATAAAACTCAAAAATTTTTGCGTAAAAAAATAATCCAATGCGGAAAATAAATAAAGTACGCATGATTTTACGTGGAAAACTCCGTCACAGGAGTAAAAAACCACGGGACCGATAACACGGTGAAATCCACTAAGATTAAACACGTACAAGGTGATATACCGTAACTCTACGACTCAACCTTTTCCATACGCTCCGAGTAGATCTTCTCCGCTCGCTCCACAACGCGCCTCGAATCCACGATTTGCATCCAACGCCGAATCCACGACAGCCAACCGAATCCATGGTCTTCACCAATATAGCACATATCGATCCCACGAACGCGCCTCGCTCCGAATCCACGAAAGCAGTAGCATCTTGAATCCACAAGGCCACGCGAATCCACGCGCCGATTGTCCTTTCAAAAATCATTGTTTTGTTTATTGGTGGTGATAATCAAATACTTAGATCATATAGATAAACAAGGAAATACCATCTAAGTATTCATCAATTTAATTCTACAAGAAATAGAGAGTTTGAAAACCCTAGAATCAAATTGATCAATATAGATGAAGAAACATGAAATTAATCGTGTTTTCCTTTCTTCTCTATATGTGGATTTTTCCTTTCGATTCCTTTTCAAAACAATAGGAATTTTGAAACCTTAGGAATCTTAGGAATTATCGATCGTACCCTAAAAGATGAAAGGTACGGTTTATTTATAGGTTAGAAACCGTTTGGAAAGAGATAAGAATCAAAAACTGACTTAACAGACTTTTTCCCGCACGGCGGTCCAGACTGCATTTGGCTGATCCGGACTGTCGTCTTTTTCAGAGAATTTCCTAAAAAAAGCAGTTCGGGGTTCGCACTGGAATAACCTGATCCGGACTGTTCATGCGATTGAACAAACACAGAGTTCGGGGTCCGGACTAGATAGGGGTTGATCCGGACTCGAATTTCGCATGAACCAAACCTTGTTCGGGGTCCGGACTGGATGTGGCTGGTCCGGATCCTGAACATGTAAAATGTTCAGTTCTTGATTTTTATGCAACGAAAATTAATCCAAGTATTTCTAAACTATAAAAATGTATTCGGATCATCACCAATATTTAGTTAAACATACCTGATCCTTTTGAATCCATTCTTCTTGAGATTGATGTATGTGATCCACAATTCTTCAACTTCAATCTTCAAGACTCAAAACACTTCACGAAATACACCAATACAAAAATCCTTAACAATTTCGTGGGTTTTCTGGTTCATCAGAGAGGCATCAAAGTCAACCAAAATAAGACAAAGGCGATTATCAAACTGCCCGCACCAAGGACGAAGAAGGAGCTACAGTCCCCCTTGGGGAAAGTGAACTACTTAAGGTGATTCATCTCTAATCTAGCCGAAAGGATTGAGGCTTTTAGTCCTTTATTACGGCTAAGAGATGAGGATGAATTCGTATGGGCCGCGAAACAACAGGCGACTTTTGACAAATATCAAGAAGTACCTCACCAAGCCACCCGTACTAGTCCCCCCTCGACACGATCGGTCGATTAAGTTGTATATTTCGGCTACTGAGGGAAACCTAGGGTGCCTTTTAGCTCAAGATAATGAGAAAAAAGATGAGTAGGCCGTCTATTACTTGAGTAGGCGACTAATAGATGCCGAGCGCAAGTATTCAGCAATGGAGAAATTGTGCTTGCCATTATACTTCGCATGCACAAAACTTAGATACTACATGCTGCCAGTTGAAGCATCGGTCATTTGCAAGACCGATTTGGTAAAATACATGTTATCAAAACCATTGCTGAGGAGCAGGATCGGAAGATGGATGCTCGCTTTGTCCGAATTCTCGCTGACTTATGTCTCGGCAAAAGCAGTCAAAGGACAAGCGGTAGCGGATTTCTTAGCTGATCATCCCTACATCGAGGTCGACAAGCTGACGACCGATTTCGCCTGCTTACCCAGGTGGACCTTATTTTTTGACGGCTCCAAAACAGCCGATTCAGTCGGGGTCGAGATAATGATCCAATCACCCGAGAGAAGAGAAGTATGATTCGCTCTCGGACTCGACTTCGGCTGCTCGAGCAATCAAACCAAATATGAGGCCTTAATTATCGGCCTCGAGATCATGAAAGAATTGGGTACTAGGAATTCGGAAGTAATCGGAGGTTCGCAAGTTATCATCAAGCAATTGACCGGCGAATACCGATGTGTGAGCCCAAATCTCTAAGATTATATGCAAAAAACGGCCGAAGTGCTATGCAAATTCTGTAATGTGGAATTGAGCCATCGACCAAGAGAGGAGAACACGGTCGCAAATGACCTAGCATAGGTAGCATCCGGCTACAAAGAGCCTGTGAGGACCCGAAATTCCCGAGTTAGGATTCTTGCTTGATCGGCAGCTTCTGGAGGCTTAAGTTGAGTTTTGGAAGTGTTTGTGCGCATATTGGACCCAAGAATTAGACTCAGCGCGAAGTTTGGATTAAGTTTACTTATCTGGATGCCTTCGGAAAATTTGAGGATTGGAATTTGGCAAAACGGACAGCGGATTTGGATTCAGCGCGCAAAAACGATGAAAACGGACTACTTATTTGTATTTTTCAGAGCCCGGATGCCCGTGCACGGATTTCGAGGCAAGGGGCACTTTTTTGGCAGCTGGGGCAGCGCCGGCGAAGGCGGGGCGCGGCAGCGCGGGCTCGAGCAGGCACGCGCGAGGCGGCGGGCAGGCGCGGGTGCGGCCGCGGGCAGCGCACGGGCGCGTGCAATGCGCGGGCAGCGCGCGGTGCTTCGGGGACAGGAGTACCACGTGGCGTTCCTCTATTGGGCTAGAGTGGACACATGGCAGTTGCGGAGAGGCTGGTTCAGTGGTCGCGGTCCACGGTGCAGTGAGGGAGTGCCTCGGGATGCGTGCGTGCGGCGGGCGCAGGCGTGCACATGGGCGCGTTGACGGCGTTTCCTGCGCTCGGGCGCGCCACCCGTCGGCGTCCGCGGCAGGCCACGCGGCGCAAGGTGGTTGGCGGATTCGGCTGTAACCTGTTTGGCGGGTGATGTGGCGCTTCCGGGCAGTTTCCGCCGCGGTCAGACGGGGCGCGTTCGACCCGGTTTCGGCGCCCGAAACTAGGGACACGGTTGGTATTTTGGAAATTGTTCAGTGAGCCTATAAATAGCTCCCCTCCCTCTCCGTTCCTCCTTTTTCTATATTTTTCGGGCCTGTTCTCTATAGGACCTCTACAGCAAAGTTCCTCCCCTCCCTCTTCCCCACACCGTGATGGATTTTCGGGATTTTTGGAGGCCGCGGCATCGACGTTTTCTGCAACGCGGCGCACATCGACGCACCTTGGATTTTTGGCTTTTACCGTCGCTCTTCAGTCCGCGAGACACACCGGATCACCCCAATGGAGTTTGGAGCCGATTTTTGCGGAAACGCATTCACGAGAGGTAAGGCTTCGATTTCTGTGTTGATCACTTCTCCTCATTTTGAGTTTTGGCACAGTTCCCGAGGTGTTTTCTGACCACTTTGTACTACTGCGAGGCTTATGACAGCGGCGGAGTAATGTTGGGTTTTCTCGGCCTACGGGCGTCGGTTTGGGGCGTATGAGGACTCGATCGGCATCTACGCTTTGAGAGGAATGCGCCCGTATTTTTATTGCATTTTTCTGAGGACTCTTCAAAGGTGAGATTTAAGCTTCTTTGGGGTTGCATCCCGCAGTTTTCTCAGTGTTGTGGATTGCCGGTGCACCGTATTGTTTAATTTGTATCTTGGCCTACAGGTGTCGGAACGGGGCGTATAAATACTCGTTTTCGGGATACTCGTCGCGAGGATCGCAACCGTAATTTTTCTGGGATTTTTGGAGGACAGAATGCAGGTGAGAAATGCCCTTCTTTGTGTTGTTTGGAAAAACAACAATGCTGTTTGGTGTGTGTTTGGGGTATTGATTGTGTTGTGATGTTGATTGTTGTGGTGTTGCATTGTTGGGGTGATGCTGATTGGAGCCGAGGGTTGCGCGACATGTACCAAGGATGCGGGTTCAGCGGATTTTGTTAGCAAGTGGCCACCCTCTTCACCGACTTCGGCTTTGCCTGCGGAAAGCGTTTCAGGTGGGTTGCTTTGTCCCGAGAACCGGTGGACGGTTCTCTAATTCTTTATGTTAGGATGCATGCATGTCTATGGTACATTGTATATGACTGAGAGGTAGGTAAGCTTGGTAATGATAATTGTATAAATAATTGCAAGAATAGTATTTATGATGTATACTGAGGACTTGCATGATTCGGATATCTATGTTGGTGATTAGTGAAAGCTTACCTAGGATAATGTTACCCTATGTGATTATGTAGCATGCCATGTTAGCACATAGCCTTTTATGAGGCTGATTTATGCGATGGGACAGGATTATGTAGTTATGTGCGGGTTTTACTCTTCGGAATTATTATGGATCGAGGATTATGGACAGGTGTAGTCATTGGTGATTTTGGCATGTGGTTTACTTTCTTCTATCTTTCTTGAGGATAAATGCATGCTTGTATGGACATCTAGTTGGGCCATCTTTTACTGCTACACTACTTATTGGAACTTGACTTAGGAGAAATCATGTTATTCCTTTCTCCATCTTTGTTAGTCAGGCGGTCTGTGTTGCTCGGGTGCGAGCAGGGGTTTGGGATAGTGTAGCCGGGACCTTGGTGTCTGGGACGGGTTGTGCTGAATTGTGGTTGGCAGGGTTTTGCAGTGACCGCGGACTTTGGGCGGTTGACCGGAGGTCGGTTATAGGACTTGATTATAGACGGCAGGGTATTGCGGCAACCGCGGATATTGGGCGGTTGAACGGATATTTATTTATGCATCAGATTGGGTATCAGATTTCTCTAGTGGACGGAGTTTTCCACGTATTTAGTACTTTTGCATCTGTTTGAGGACCGGGGTCTTCTTTAGTGTATGGGTTTTTCCACTTTGATCAGAGTCGTGATCCAGTCCTGCTATTTTATGATACATATGATACTTGTTACTGAGATACTTTACTCGTGTGGGTCGCTCCCCTCGAGTGCCACTTCGGAGTGTCCGACAGGCAGGCTTTGAGTCTTTGGGACTCCTTTTCCGCTCGGTGTTATGCGTCGGCTGGCATACCCGGTGCGGCCGGCAGAGCAGGCAGTACCAGTGGTTACTGGTGGTTTGATTGGGTTTATTTCAGCCAGGTACTTTTATTATTGCACTCGTACCTGGGGGCTGAGTGGAGTCTAGTAGCTGTGTCGAGACTAGTGCTAGTGTTGTTGGAAACCGTTTGGGGTTGACGGTGGGCTCGGGGTCGTTATATATTGTTCGACCATTATGCGAGATGTTTGGGGATCTTGAGTCTATCCATTCTGAGAGAGAGCGTGGATTTCGACTATAGCCTACATGTGCCCTTACTCGATAGCGAGTTAGTCCAATTGGACACAATATGTTGATACACTAGGGAGGCGCAGGCTTGACTGGACCCGATGTGCCAGTCAGCTTGATTGGGTCGATTGTGCACATTGTGTGCGAGTGGTTGCATATCTTTTATCGGCCTTCCCCTTTTGAGCATTTAGATAGAGGCATGGTAGCTATAGAGTACCTCCAGCTTTCTTATTCAGTTTTTACTTCATTGATTATCTTATGCCTCTAGTGGACTTAGTGGGCAGATCGTCGGGCCTGGTGGCGGTACCCACTGAGAAATCCCTTTTTGGTGTAGTTCTCACACCCGTTGGGGGTTTTCCCCCTCCCTTTCTTTTCTCTCCTTTGTTTTGCAGAGTCTTGCGGGTGTTGCTGATTCTGCGGTTGTTGACCGAGGCGAGGGAGTCGCGAGCTAGATCCCTACCCGTCGTTGGAGAGTAGCGGTACCCCTTCAGTGGAGATCTTTAGTACAGCAGTGGTTTAGTATATTTTATTTTCCTCTTTTGAGAGACTGATGTATTGTGAGGATATGATATATATTGAGAGCCTGTACACTGATGATTTATTTCGTTTTACCTCCCTATTGAGTTTTGGATTATTGTATCTGAGGACATTGTAAGATTATCACTTATGGGAGATGGATATTGTACTATTATTTCCGGTTGTACAGTGGTTGGTTTTAGTTTTATAGCAGATTTTTATTTATAGTTATGATATCTGTTAGCTGTAGCACCTTTTCTTGCAGGTTGGACGCTTCGCCTATGCGGGGTTTTGTATAGGCGGCGGATCTGTTGGCGAGCCAGGGTCGCAGTTTCGACCCTGGGGCGTGACAGAGCAGGTGACGGCCGACCAGACTACCATCTATACCAGGTTGTTACCATCGATTTACGTCAGAGAACCAATGGTCGCCCTGGTGGAAGCGGTAGAGGATTGGAGGCAACCGCTAGTGGATTACTTAAGTGACCCCAACAGCCGAGCGGACTTCAAAACACGACAGAGAGCCCTCGGATACTGCCTTTTGGATGGACAGTTGTATAAAAAGTCGCCCGATGAAGTGCTTCTAAGATGTCTCATAACTGAGGAAGCACTGTTCATGATGGCTGAAACCCACGAGGGGCTATGCGGCTCACATCTAGCCGGAAGAAGACTTAGATGGGCCATTCGGCAACTGGGTTATTACTGGCTGATGATGCACGAGGATTGCATTAACTATGCCAAGGGGTGTCAAGAATGTCAGCTCCATGGGCCGATCCAATGAGTTCCGGCTTTAGAGATGCACGCCATCATAAAGCCATAGCCATTTAGGGGTTGAGCCATGGACCTGATAGGCGAGATCCAACCGAATTCTTCGGCAGGGTGTAAGTTCCTAATAATGGTCGTGGATTACTTCACCAAATGGGTGGAAGTGAGACCGACGAGATAGGCCACTCAGAGAGATATCATTCGATTCGTCTAGGAGGCAATACTGCATCATTTTGGTGTGCCAGAGACCATCACGACCGATCAAGGAACGATGTTTACGGATGATACCTTTGTCCAATTTTTGGAGGCGAGGCAAATCAAATTGCTGAACTCGTCCCCTTACTACTCCCAGGCTAACGGGCAGGCAGAGGCGATGAATAAGGTAATCATAAACCTGATGAAGCGGCACGTCGGCAAACACCCGAGGAAATGGCACGAGAAATTGTCTGAAGTCCTTAGGGTTTGTCGAATGGCCATCAAGACCGCCACAGGGTTCACCCCTTTTCGTTTGATTTATAGACATGAGGCCGTATTGCCGGCCGAAATCATGATTCCGACGTTAAAGGTCAGAAGACAGGGCGATTTGAGCAACCAGAGTATAAGCTCTTAATGGACGAAGAGTCGAGTGAGGCATGCGAGGTTCGGCTAAAAGCGCTCGACCACTTGCGAGCCTATCAAAGCCGAGTTCATAACGCTTACAACTGTAATGTACCGAATTTTCGGCACATAAATAAATGTAAATAAAGGTGGTATGAAATACTAGTGTTATGAAAGTTGGGGAAGTAAGGAACATTTGGACGGGAGTTGGGCCCAATTCGGGTTAAAATGGAGAGATCTAAAAATTTATTGGAGAAATGGGGCCCAGATTTTTAGTGAAAAATTCACAGTGTCGGAAAATTTCGAGAAAATTACGGGAGCCCCGTAAATATGTTTTAAGACCACAGAAAAAGTTTCGCGTTGATCGGATACCCGATAGTGAAAACGGGCTCCACCAACAGTGTCGAAAAATTCTGAGAAAATTTGGGGAGCTTCGTAATTATGTTTTAAGGTCACAATAAAAATTTCGGGTTGATAGGATACCCGGATTGTGAGAACGGGGTCCGCCAATGACTCTAAATACAGCGAGGCTTTTGGTGGCCCAGAAATGGCCTAAATTGGGTTAATTAAATTATTTAATTATGTTTGGATTTATTTTTGTTGCCTGTGAGGGCATTAATGAAAGAAAATTTTATTAGAGGAGATTGGATTAATAAGAGATGGTTTAAGGTGTTGATAGGAGATTTTGTTTCTTGGTGCAATTAATGCACCCAACCACCCCCACCTACCCCCCCCCCCCCCCACTTTAATTAGCTTGTAGCTAATTAATTACGCCACTTCACCCCTTCTTCCTCCTCTTTGAAACAGAGGGTTGGATTTGAAACAGAGGAATAGAGAAAAGGGAGAAATGAAGGAAGAAGGAGAAGAAGAAGAGAAGAAATGGAGAGATGATGGTTGAGCTACTTGGTGGAAGCTTCCTGCTTGTGGCTGTGGAGCAGGCGGACTCGCGCGCGCGTCGATGCCTCTTAGAAGGTATGTGCGTTGTTTTTTTTCAGCCTGAGGTGGAGAGTTTGGTTTTTATTGTTGTTTTTGACCTTTGTTTGGGTTTGGGGTTTTGGTTGGTTACCTGGTGAGGAGGTGAGGCAGCAGGTACTGCGCGCGCGGCGGGGGCGCGCGCAGTGGGTGCGCGCAGCAGGGGCGCCGCATGGCCGCGGGCGTGCAGCCCGCATGCGCGCGGCGCGCGGCCCGCATGCGTGCGGTGCATAGCCTACGCGCGGCCCGCATATGCGCGGCGCGCAGCATGCGCGCGACGCGCAGCGCGCCGCTGGCACCGCGCAGCCGCCGCATTAGCGTGCGCACGGCAGCAGCAGCGCAGCGGCAGCGGCGCGTGTGGTGGGCGCGGCTGCTGCAAGCCGGGGCCGATGTCGCGTTGGCTCTTGTGGGCTGTTTTTAACGAGGTTTTTCCCTCTTTGCTCTCTCAGGTCGGGTCTGTTGCAGCGATCTTCTTGCCGAGGTGCGGTGCGGAGCCCGTGGCTGTGTGTGTGTGCACCTTGTGGATTTTCACCCGTGCTGTTTGGACAATGCAAGAGCTTCGAGCTTTTCCAGGTGTTGTGAGTATTGGGTAGCTGCTGTTGGTGGTGGTATGTGGTGTGCATTGGAGCCTGGCAATGTGCAATTGAGCAGTGAGTTGAAGTGAGTGTGTTGGGACTTATTTGTTGTGCTTTTGGACTTGTATGTATGCTGGAGGACTTTTTGCTTTTATGTAATCTTGATTTATTGTGTGCATGGGAGCATGTTGGGGGTAAGTGGATTTATGTGAGTGTGTTGTGTATGTTGTGATAGTCTTGGGAATGCTGGAGTGGTGCTGTGAATTACCCAATTGTGATGAACTTAAATTATGTAATTGGGTTGTGTGAACCTATAGGGTGCAAGAGGAGTTTTGGGATATTTGGATTAAGTGAATTTTTAATTATTAGAGTGCCTTTGGAGCTTTTAATTATGCTGGATTTTTGGTGTGTGTGTGTTGTGGGGGCTATAGGGTATTGGTGATTATGTGTTTCTCCTTATGGAAGCAATATTTAAGTTGTGTTGAAGGAGTGTTTGTGTGAAGTGGATTGTGTATGTGAACAATTGTTGGGTGAGCATTAATTTAATTTATTAATGTGCTATTTGGAGCTTTTAAGTGTACAGTGGGATTTTTTGAGGTGCAGATGGACTTAATGGTTGTAATGGTGGATTTATTAGGTGAGCAATTATTTGTTAGTGAGCAGTTTTTTCTTATGTAAAATTGGAAGTATGTAAATGAAGCTTGTATTTAATTGCAAGCTGTGATTTGTGGTGGACTTTTGATGAATTTAGTAGTGATTGGTTGTGGTGGGTACAGATGCACTTGGGAGAGAGTAGGTGGATTTGGGTTAAGGAATTGTGTATATGTGATCTGGAATCATTATGTGCATGTGAGCATAATGTTGGAGATGTATTTGAAGACTTTTGTATATTTGTGAGTGTACTTTGGATTATTAGAGTGTTATAGGTGATATTGTGATCAGTGTGAACTTGTATGTAGCAGGTGGATTTATGGGATTTGGTGGTTATATGAGCTTTAATTTATTTTTGTGCTAAAGGGAGCAGCTTGTGTGTGTGTGGGGGTTGACTTAAGAAAAATAATGTTTGGGTGAGCATGTAATTTTAATTAAGTTGTTAATAGGAGCTTGAAGAGTTTATGTGTTTTGAATGAGCATTTATTCTATGAGCGTGCAGATCATTTTGTCGCCCATCGTTTTGCGTGCAGTTTCTAATAATATATATCGTTTTTCGTGCAGAGCTAGAAAAACGTGCACTGTTATACATGCAAGCTCGAGGAAACAAGAAGAATCGCGCGGAGACGAATTGCAAGTGTCTACAAGCAATTGGGTACACCACAAGGTGGGGAATTCTGCCGAAATTGGGTGACCTCTCCCCTTGCTCCTTTGCTTTTCGATTCGAAGCATGATAGTAGCCTGTTAGAGGCGTTAGGTTGATCATGATTATGATTGCTTGTGTAGATGGATTCAGATGGAATAAGGGCAACTGTTGGTTGCCAGAGATAGAGGAATAGATGTGTGTGTGCAAATTGACACAGAGATAAAGTGCAACTGTTGGTTGCCAAAGATACTTGATGAATATGCATGCGTAGAAGTAATTACTATTTGATGAATGAAATGAAATAATTGCATGTATGAGAAAGATTTGTTGATTATGAGTGTGATCATGTTAGGGTATAACCCTAGGAATCATGTGGCATTAAGGAAAAGGACATGTTGGTAGTAAGACTAGGAGAAAACCTAGATTCAGGGTTTAACGAGTGACATCAAACTTAGGAGTTATCCTAGGGAGGACGAGTGGCATGGTCGTAGGTGATAACCTAAGGACACTGGATAGAGTGATCAACATAGAGTCAGAGGACTCTAGGGTGTATATGGCATGGAACTTAGGTAAAGAGAACCTAAAGAGAATTAGTGTTCAACATAGAGTCAAGGAACTCTAAGATGAGTATGACATGGATCTTAGGTAAAGGAAACCTAAGGTGAATTAGAGGTTAGCATAGAGTCAAGTTGACTCTGAGATTCAGTAAGGAATCAAGAGAATGAAACAATGGATCAAATGTGGAGATATGAAAGGGAAAACAGGAAAGTAGAGTCATGTAATTCTAATATAACAGTGGAACATGCAATCAGAGTCAGTGTAATTCTAAGTTAATAGTGGAACAGGAAAATAGAGTTAAGTTAACTCTAGGATTCAATGAGGAATCAGGAAAGTGGGATAAGATCCCAAGGTTAATAAGCTGATCAAAATATAACCCTAGAAGGTCATAGGGTGTCTGGGCAAATGGATAATAACTTTAACTTCAATTTGAGTTAAAGAGATAAAAGAGAAATGTTAGAGAGTCCATGTGACTCTCTAGCTACCCGTGTGGCAAGACCCTGGGTAAGAGATGAAAAAGTGATTAATAAGCAAGACAATCAAATTGCTCAAGATAGAGCTAAAATTGATTAATAAGCAAGACAAGCAAATTGCTTAAGATAAAGAGAATAAAAGAGGATAATAATGACGCCTTTGAATTTGAGACTCGTCAAGTGGAGCAGGACTCCCTGGGCAGTGACCCGTCGGACGAGGTACTTTCGAAGGGCTAAAAGGAAAGCAAGTGTTCAAAAGCAAAGAGGCTAAGAACTAAAGTAAAAAGAGAAAGAAAAGAAAAGAAAGAAAATATAAAGATAAAACGGGCGGACCTACGGTGAAGCCAGCCCATGTTGGAGGTACGGGCAGTATCCCTCTCCCGGGTAGAGACCCGTTCGGGACGCTTCTTCCGTAGGACGGGGTAACACTTGCGGGTGTTATCGGCAACCTTAGAAATCTTATCTTATGGTAGCAGGACTACCGGGCTCGGGCCCGTTAGATAAGAATTTCCGAGGGTTAACTTGAACTAAAGCACCAGAATCTAAAGAATAAAGAAAAATAGAGTGGCCAAGGTGGCCGGGTTAGTTGGACCCAGTATACAGCGGCATAGTGGCCGAGTTGGTGCTTAGCAGTCTAGTGTGGCTAGACAGAGTAGTGCTGGGTAGATGGTTATACACAGATAGTGTAGTGATATGTTATATTGCATAGCTGCATTTGATATTGAGGATTTTAGTTTCCTAGCACTATTATTATTGCTTCCATTGGACCAAGTGGTGTAGGACACTTTTTCTCGGTGGTTGAACCCACTGGGAACTCTGTCGGAGTTCTCACACCCCTTGGGTGACCCCCCACAGGTTCGGGTGTGGATGCAGCGGACGAGACGGTTCAGATGCAGACTGCGAGGCGTACGACAGGGGCAAGGGCCCAGCAGCATAGAGACCTAGAGGGTCTAGCAGAGGTATCCCTTTTATATATTTCTTGAGTGAACATTGTATGGTGAGGAATTTATGTAAAGGAATTGTAATAAATTTATTTGCAAGTTCAGAGATGTAAAGTGTAATAAATTTAAGTTATGGTTCACTCGTGTATGCTTTCATTTCCGCTTAAACTGTTTGTTATTGAATGAAAGTTTAAATTTATAGTGATTTTTAGTACTCTGATATTGAGCTTCCGCATATACTTGTTGTATGATTATGGATATTACCGTTCCTTTCGGGTAGTGAAAGGTCATACCCGATTGGCGGGTCTGTTGGCGTGCCCGAACCGTACAA
The DNA here is from genome assembly GCA_029168755.2 of Tillandsia fasciculata. Classification (NCBI taxonomy): domain Eukaryota; kingdom Viridiplantae; phylum Streptophyta; class Magnoliopsida; order Poales; family Bromeliaceae; genus Tillandsia; species Tillandsia fasciculata. The sequence goes on along the minus strand of JAQOTM010000510.1, from coordinate 73,655 downwards.
ATTGGCGGACTCGGGGCGTGACAGATTAGAGTGGTATCAGAGCCTAGGAATAGTCCTAGGTGGTTAGCAAACCTTAGGGAGACTCTAGGGTTTAGGCACGAGAGAGTGCGTGGATTTTTGGGCGAAAGTAATTGATTGGTTACTATTGTTCCCACGAAGGATGTTGGGACTGATTGAGGGCGACGAGCTTTCATTCTTCGAATATTACGTTGGCGGCCGACAACGTAATGTTAGAGATGAAAAGGAGTACCCTCTTATACTTTCACGTGATTGGGTCGACGAGCCTTTTTGTCGAGGTATAGATTGCGCGTTGCTCGAATGGCTAAATTTGGGCTAATCGTTTCGTTGTGGTGTGCATATTAGCGATGACACCACATAAGGAGACGCACCTGTTTTGACTCGAGTCACGAGAGGGCTCTAGGTCAAACAAGGTACACGAGCTGCGATAACAGGTGACCGCACTTGTTGGTGTGATCCAGCGGCAGGTCAAGCTTCGTGCCGTCAGCGGAGATTTCCGTCGACAGGAAAGCTGATTCCAACGCCTAAGGGTGGTGTCAAGGCGACAGTCGGAGCAGATTGATAGGTCCCAGTGGCTGATAGCGCAGCAAGCTGAGGCTGCATAAATGACGCATGAGCATACGGCGTTGCCGCATGTAGGGGCAACAGTAGAGCGAGTGGCAGTGGCCGCCGAGCTTTTGTCGGCGCACCCTGCACCTTCAGCAAGAGGCATTATAAGCTTGTGTCGGCTAGGTTGCTGGCAAAGTGTGGATAAAGAGGTCCAGCGAGAGACCGATTCACAGAGTGTTGGTGATCGCTATATTGCGAGAACCAAGTTTTTGTGCCCTAAGGATTAGGGCAAGAAGGATTTACGAGCCGGGCGGCGTGAGTCCGCCCTGATGACGGTAGTGACCGTATGGCGTGTTGAGTGTGGCCGAGCTGCCGCATAGTGGAGTTAGTGAGGCCCAGAGTAGGCTTCAAGATGCGGGAACCTCTCGAAAGTGCGAGAGTTTTGTGGCGCCGTTCTGATGAATTGGTGTAATGGCAAGGGTTGCCACCGCAGGATTCGCGTGTTAATCACCAGAGTTGGTGAACAGTTATTGTGGTGCCTCGACCCAGTTGGGAGAGTTGCACGAGAGCCGTTGGGGTGTTTAAGGCGAGTTAGCGGGGGGGGCGTTGGACGCCCAACTGTTTCGGTGCTCATGGAGCACAAGTATAGTTTAGCCCGAGAGAGCTGATTAGTTGGCGCATCAGCCTTTGCCCTGTGTGGTCAGAGTCGTTACAGAATTCGGATCGCGGATTGACGACTAGTTAGTTGGTTTTCGCTCAGTGGAGCATAGTGGTCGCGTGGCGACGATTTGCGGGTTCGCGTTAGGACGATCCGTGCCTGGACCATGTTTGTGGACTGTGGCCTGTAGCCCAGTGGGCAGGTGCAGTCAGCTGTGAGAGACAGTGGCCCGAGACCTGATGGCGGGGCATGATAGAGATTTGGTCGGGACGGTAGTCCGAGCGATGACCCGGGGACGTGGAATGCCACGTGTGAGCATTGAGGCTATTAGTGCACTGAGAGTGTGATAGTTGAGGACTTGTGGATTGGCATTTGCCCTCCACATTAGGCAGCGGAGCGACCGGAAATGCGGTAGATGTAACTAGTTGCAGATGCAACCTCGTTGTGAAAAGAATGATGGCGGAATTAAAGTGAAAATTTTGTAAGTAAAAACTGGATCATTCGTGGCAATTGAGAGAACAAGTGCTCAACTGTGTCTTTCACCTACTTGGTGAAAGCGGCCAGACACCAGGTCTGTGTTTGTCCCTAAATTGCGATAGGGATTCATGAATGAGTTGCTCGTGTAGTCCTGGCGAGCAGGAAATTTGATGCCGGTCACGATATACAGTGAGCCCAGTAGTGAGGGCAAGATTTCCTCCCTCTCGATCAAGTAGGAGTCGAGATGAGATTCAAGTTTCGAGGACGAAACTTATTCTAAGGGGGGTAGAATGTAATGTACCGAATTTTCGGCACATAAATAAATGTAAATAAAGGTGGTATGAAATACTAGTGTTATGAAAGTTGGGGAAGTAAGGAACATTTGGACGGGAGTTGGGCCCAATTCGGGTTAAAATGGAGAGATCTAAAAATTTATTGGAGAAATGGGGCCCAGATTTTTAGTGAAAAATTCACAGTGTCGGAAAATTTCGAGAAAATTACGGGAGCCCCGTAAATATGTTTTAAGACCACAGAAAAAGTTTCGCGTTGATCGGATACCCGATAGTGAAAACGGGCTCCGCCAACAGTGTCGAAAAATTCTGAGAAAATTTGGGGAGCTTCGTAATTATGTTTTAAGGTCACAGTAAAAATTTCGGGTTGATAGGATACCCGGATTGTGAGAACGGGGTCCGCCAATGACTCTAAATACAGCGAGGCTTTTGGTGGCCCAGAAATGGCCTAAATTGGGTTAATTAAATTATTTAATTATGTTTGGATTTATTTTTGTTGCCTGTGAGGGCATTAGTGAAAGAAAATTTTATTAGAGGAGATTGGATTAATAAGAGATGGTTTAAGGTGTTGATAGGAGATTTTGTTTCTTGGTGCAATTAATGCACCCAACCACCCCCACCTACCCCCCCCCCCCCCCCGCCCCCACTTTAATTAGCTTGTAGCTAATTAATTACGCCACTTCACCCCTTCTTCCTCCTCTTTGAAACAGAGGGTTGGATTTGAAACAGAGGAATAGAGAAAAGGGAGAAATGAAGGAAGAAGGAGAAGAAGAAGAGAAGAAATGGAGAGATGATGGTTGAGCTACTTGGTGGAAGCTTCCTGCTTGTGGCTGTGGAGCAGGCGGACTCGCGCGCGCGTCGATGCCTCTTAGAAGGTATGTGCGTTGTTTTTTTCAGCCTGAGGTGGAGAGTTTGGTTTTTATTGTTGTTTTTGACCTTTGTTTGGGTTTGGGGTTTTGGTTGGTTACCTGGTGAGGAGGTGAGGCAGCAGGTACTGCGCGCGCGGCGGGGGCGCGCGCAGTGGGTGCGCGCAGCAGGGGCGCCGCATGGCCGCGGGCGTGCAGCCCGCATGCGCGCGGCGCGCGGCCCGCATGCGTGCGGTGCATAGCCTACGCGCGGCCCGCATATGCGCGGCGCGCAGCATGCGCGCGACGCGCAGCGCGCCGCTGGCACCGCGCAGCCGCCGCATTAGCGTGCGCACGGCAGCAGCAGCGCAGCGGCAGCGGCGCGTGTGGTGGGCGCGGCTGCTGCAAGCCGGGGCCGATGTCGCGTTGGCTCTTGTGGGCTGTTTTTAACGAGGTTTTTCCCTCTTTGCTCTCTCAGGTCGGGTCTGTTGCAGCGATCTTCTTGCCGAGGTGCGGTGCGGAGCCCGTGGCTGTGTGTGTGTGCACCTTGTGGATTTTCACCCGTGCTGTTTGGACAATGCAAGAGCTTCGAGCTTTTCCAGGTGTTGTGAGTATTGGGTAGCTGCTGTTGGTGGTGGTATGTGGTGTGCATTGGAGCCTGGCAATGTGCAATTGAGCAGTGAGTTGAAGTGAGTGTGTTGGGACTTATTTGTTGTGCTTTTGGACTTGTATGTATGCTGGAGGACTTTTTGCTTTTATGTAATCTTGATTTATTGTGTGCATGGGAGCATGTTGGGGGTAAGTGGATTTATGTGAGTGTGTTGTGTATGTTGTGATAGTCTTGGGAATGCTGGAGTGGTGCTGTCAATTACCCAATTGTGATGAACTTAAATTATGTAATTGGGTTGTGTGAACCTATAGGGTGCAAGAGGAGTTTTGGGATATTTGGATTAAGTGAATTTTTAATTATTAGAGTGCCTTTGGAGCTTTTAATTTTGCTGGATTTTTGGTGTGTGTGTGTTGTGGGGGCTATAGGGTATTGGTGATTATGTGTTTCTCCTTATGGAAGCAATATTTAAGTTGTGTTGAAGGAGTGTTTGTGTGAAGTGGATTGTGTATGTGAACAATTGTTGGGTGAGCATTAATTTAATTTATTAATGTGCTATTTGGAGCTTTTAAGTGTACAGTGGGATATTTTGAGGTGCAGATGGACTTAATGGTTGTAATGGTGGATTTATTAGGTAAGCAATTATTTGTTAGTGAGCAGTTTTTTCTTATGTAAAATTGGAAGTATGTAAATGAAGCTTGTATTTAATTGCAAGCTGTGATTTGTGGTGGACTTTTGATGAATTTAGTAGTGATTGGTTGTGGTGGGTACAGATGCACTTGGGAGAGAGTGTTACGGAATTTGAGTTGGCGTATTTCGTGAATATATTAAGTCTTGAAGATTGAAGATGAAGAAACTTTGGATCATATACCTCAATCTCAAGAAAGAAGAATTCAAAAGGATCAGGTACGTTTAACTAAATAATTTTGATGATCCGAATACTTTTTATAGTGTAGAAACACTTGGAAGAGGTTTTAATTGCTTATTCATCAAAAACTGGACATGGGACATGTTCAGGATCCGGATCGTGGCTTTCAATCCGGATCCCGAAAGGTGTTTGTTTCATACATTGCTGCAATCCGGATCACAGCTTGTGCAATCCGGATCCCGAATGGGGTGTTTTGTGAAAATGTATGAACGATCCGGATCGGGGATTATGATCCGGATCCCGAACAGGCTATTTTCTGGAAACCGCATTTTGTGCTTCTGCAATCCGGATCGTGGCTTTCCAATCCGGATCGCCGTCGGTAAAACTTTCCAGAAAAGTTTGTTTTTGATCCGAATATTCTTCCTAGGGTTTCTAACCTATAAATAGCCCTTCTATTTCATTTCTAGGGCATCGGAAAATAGATCCGCATTTTCGGCCATTTGAGAAAATAGCCGAAAAGAAAAAATCCACATATATAGAGAAGAACGGAAATCATTAGATCTATTCTATGGTTCTTCATCTATATTGATTAGTTTGATTCTAGGTTTTTCATACTCACATCTTGAGTTGAATCAAACTAATGAATACTTAGATGGTATTTCCGATCTACTCTTGATCTAAGTATTCGGCGGATCATCACCACCCAAACAAACAACGATTTACCCCAAATCGGCGCGTGGACTCGCGTGGCCTTGTGGATTCAAGGTGCAACCGCTCTCGTGGATTCGGAGCGAGGTGCGTTCGTGGATTCGAAGCGTACCATTGGGTGAAGACCGTGGATTCGGTTGGACGTCGTGGACTCGACGTTGGACGCTGTGGATTCAGCGTTGGGCGCGGATCGTGGATTCGAGAAGCGTCGTGGAGCGAGCGGAGAAGATCTACTAGGAGCGTATGGTAAAAGGTTGAGTCGTCTGTGAGTACGTTATATCACCTTGTACGTGTGTTAATTCTAGTGGATTTCGCCGTGTTATCGGTCCCGTGGTTTTTTACTCCGGTTTGGAGTTTTTCCACGTAAAAATCTTGCGTGTTCTTTTATTTTTCCGCATTGGGTTTTATCGCACAATGATTTTTTGAGTGTTTATTGTTTACACCTATTCACCCCCCTCTAGGTGTTTTTTCCCCTATTTAGATCCTTATTAACCTAAACCCAACAAGTGGTATCAGAGCGGGAATAGGGTTGTAAACAATGGTTGAAGGTGGAAACATCAATCGACCCCCTTTCTTTGATGGAACAAATTATGCGTACTGGAAAGTACGGATGAAAGCTTTCTTAATTTCCATCGACGAAAGGGTGTGGCAATCAATTGAATTAGGATGGTCTAATCCAACTGAAATTTTAGATGATGTTCGCACCTTAAAACCTAGGTCGAAATGGACCAAGGAAGAGATAGACTTATCTTCTTACAATGGCAAAGGGATTAATGCTCTATTTAATGCTTTGTCACAAACTGAGTTCTCTCGCGTCTCGGCATGTGAGACTGCGAAAGAAATCTGGGATGTTCTTCAAGTTACGCATGAGGGAACTAACTTAGTGAAGATTCAGAAACTGCAAATGCTCACGAGCAAGTTTGACTCTATCTCTATGGCAGAGAATGAATCTTTCACTGACTATTACACACGATTGCAAGACATCGTGAACTCATGTGCTAACTTGGGAGAGAAGATTCCAGAATTTAAAGTTGTAAGAAAAATTCTAAGAACTCTTCCTGAACGATTTCGCCCGAAGGTCGCAGCCATTGAAACAATTAAACACCCGGACGAAATGCGTGTAGAAGAATTAGTAGGTGCTTTACAAACTTATGAAATGACTTTTCCTACTAACTATTCTTCTGGAAAGGCATCCTCTTCTAAGTCTTCAGGTTACGCATTGAAATCAACTAAAGAAGAAGACGCGGATTCATCCTCCTCGGACGACGACGAGAACATTTCTATGGAGGACTTTGAGAAGCAGCTCGCTCTCTTGACAAGGAAGTTTCGCCGCAACTTTCGAAGGGGAAATTCAAGCAAAACTCCATCCTTCGGAAAGTCGAAGAAAGGCAAGGGTTCTTCAAGCTACAAGTCAAGAAAGCAAGAGAACTTCTCAAAGGATAAGAAAAGTTCTGAGGGACAAGTTCAGTGTTTCAAATGTCGAGGCTACGGCCACATTTCAACGGAGTGTCCCAACAAGAATCCGGCTAAGAAGAAGGCGATGCAAGTCGTTACTTGGGATGACAACTCCACGTCAAATGAGTCATCCTCAAGTGATGAAGAAGACAACGCGACAGCTTTCCACGCGTCCACCAAATCTTCATCCTTCATGTGCTTAATGGCAAGTACATCCGATTCACTGTCCAACTCCACTGTGGAAAAGATTGCAACGGACGATGAATCAGATGATTCGGAAGGTGAAGATTTTGCATTAGCCTACCATAAACTTTTGAGGGATTCAAAGAAACTGGCTAAGCAAAACAAGGGGTTGAAAGGGAGATTGCAGGATCTTGAAGATGAAGTAAAAAGAGTAACCTCTATCTCAACCGATCTTGAAGTGGAAAGGGACAATCTGATTAAAACAAATGTTTCCCTTCAAGAGTCCAATGAGCAATTCGAGAAGAATTATATGGATATGGTGAACAAAGCGAATTACTTCTTGAAGCTCTACGGCGAGGCTCGACAGGAAAAATTGGAAATGACAGAGACCATACGCCAACTGAAGGATGACTTACAGAGATTTTCTTCTGGAAGGAGTAAGTTGGACAGACTTCTTGGTCTCGGTCAAAGAAACAAGTTCGGCCTCGGATACACTCAAACTGGAGACATTCCAAGTTCGAGTGGTACAGTATTTGTGCCTCAGTCGGTATCTCCTCCTCCGACACCGGTGTTCACGACAAGCAACGACAACGAACCTACTACATCTTCTTCGGAATCGACAAGACCAAGGTATGTTTTCGTTGTGGCATTTCAGGGCACATAAGAAGAAATTGCAAGATGGGAGCCAAACGCACACCTCAAGCACATCTTGCAATGACTACCAAAAGGGCTATTCCTCGGAAAACAACTCCAATCAATTGAAGGAAAAGAGCCTTGGTAGTACACCGCTCAAGACGACATCATCAAGGAGCAGCAATTCTTCAAGCAAGACGCTCTCACCTAGGAAATCAACTTCACGACCATTACCGACGCACTTCAAAAAGGTTTGGGTGCGCAAAGGTGAAATCTTTCCCTGTCTTGCTACCAATGTTTCCTTGCATGCATATGATAGTTCGTCTTGGTACCTGGATAGCGGGTGTTCCCGTCATATGACCGGCGATAAAAACTGTTTTCAAACTTTTGAGAAAAACTCCGGAGGACTTGTTGTTTTCGGAGATGGTCGGTCTTCCAAAATTGTTGGAAAGGGAACGGTAGCTATTCCAGATGGCCCGGTTCTAGATAATGTGTTATTTGTTCATGGCCTTAAGACTAACCTCATAAGCATAAGTCAACTGTGTGATAGTGGTTATTCAGTTAATTTTTCATCTGATAAATGCACTGTAACTGACATGAACCATGCTTTCTTTTTAAAGGGGGTTAGATCAGAAAACAACTGTTATGTAGTTCCTTCTAAGATTTCTGAAAAATGTAACCTAGCATCTTTGAAAAATGAAACACTTTGGCATGAAAGGCTAGGTCACATAAACTTTAAGGAACTTGCTAGAATTTCAAATAAAGATGTGGTCAAGGGGGTTCCAAAACTTTCTTTTGAACAAAACCTTGTGTGTGGCGGTTGCCAAAAGGGAAAACAGTCTAGGACTGCACACAAGAATTTGAACCACATAGGTACAAAACGGCCTTTGGAACTTTTGCATATGGACTTAATGGGGCCAACTCGTCAACCATCTCTGGGAGGTAAATGGTATATTTTCTTGTTGGTTGATGATTTTTCTAGATATACTTGGGTAGCTTTCTTAAAAGAAAAAGCTGATACCTTTGATTCTTTTCTCGAAATCTGCAATCGTATTATGATAGAAAAGAATGATAGGATTACTCGAGTTAGGAGTGATAGAGGTGGGGAATTCATAAATTCCAAATTCATTGATTTTTGCACTTCTAATGGCATTAAACATGAATTCTCCGCACCTTACACACCTCAACAAAATGGTGTAGTCGAGCGCAAAAACAGGGTCGTACAGGAAATGGCACGTGTTATGCTTCACAGCCGGAACTTACCTTTATATTTTTGGGCTGAAGCGGTGAACACTGCTGTTTATGTTATCAATCGCGTGTATTTGCGCCCGGGGACTTTGAATACACCATATGAACTTTGGTTTTGTAGAAAACCTAACATCAAATATTTTCGCATCTTTGGGAGTCGGTGTTTTATTTTACGTGATCGTGAGAATCTTGGAAAATTTGACTCTCGAAGTGACGAAGGGATTTTCTTAGGTTATTCTACAAACAGCAGAGCATATCGAGTTTTTAACTTAGAATCTAAGACGATCGTAGAATCGATAAATGTTAAGGTAGATGAAGCTTTTCATTTTGAATCTGAAAAATCTACCCTCGATATCTCTCTTGATGATGATACACCTGCTAATGCATCTTCTTCTAACAATTCTTTCGATAATAATGTTGATGCATCTAACGGTTCTTCAAGCTTATCTGATGTGCAGGAATCATCTCGTGTACCTCCGCCTACTCCTCTACCTCAAACGTTACGCATCTCCAAGGATCACCCTGAATCGAACATAATTGGAGATCCACAAGAAGGAGTTAGAACACGGAGACAATTGGTTTGCGGATTTGCATGCTATGTATCTCAAATCGAACCAAGGAATGTTGATGAAGCTCTCCAAGATGATTACTGGATTAAAGCAATGCAGGAAGAGCTCCATCAATTCGAGCGAAACAAAGTCTGGGAACTGACGAAGCCTCCGAAGCAACACAATGTGATAGGTACCAAATGGATCTTCAAGAACAAGAAAAACGAAGAAGGTACTATCATCAGGAACAAAGCAAGGTTAGTTGCTCAAGGCTATTCTCAAGTAGAAGGTATAGACTTTGATGAAACCTTCGCCCCTGTAGCTAGACTCGAGTCCATTCGTATATTGTTTGCGATCGCTTGTCATTTTAAAATCAGATTATTTCAAATGGACGTTAAGAGCGCCTTTTTAAATGGATTTTTAAATGAGGAAGTTTATGTAGCTCAACCGAAAGGTTTTGTGGATCATAAACTACCTAACCATGTTTTTCGTTGAAAAAGGCTCTTTACGGTCTGAAACAAGCACCGCGAGCATGGTACGAAAGGTTGACAAAGCACCTTTTGGAAAAGGGCTACACTCGAGGGGGAGCTGACAGGACTCTCTTTGTGAAGCATTATCAAAACAATTTCATAGTTGCTCAAATCTATGTCGATGACATTGTTTTTGGAGCAACAAGAGATAATGATGCTTCTAAATTCGCGGAGACCATGGAAAGCGAATTTGAGATGTCCATGATGGGCGAATTGAATTATTTTCTTGGATTACAAGTTAAACAAAACGATGAAGGAATTCACTTGTGTCAATCCAAGTATGCACTGGAGTTGGTCAAAAAGTTTGATCTTGAAAATTCTAAGGATTTTCCGACTCCAATGGGAACTAGCCATAAGGGACTTGGAAGTGAATCACAAAGTGAGAATGTAGACGAGAAACTGTACCGCAGTATGATTGGAAGTCTACTATATCTCACGGCTAGTCGCCCGGATATATCCTTCAGTGTTGGGATTTGTGCGAGATATCAATCAGCACCGAAGGAGGTTCACCTGAAAGCGGTGAAACGGATCATCCGGTATATCAAAGGTACAATCAATTTCGGAATTTGGTATCCTATGGGAACGACTTTGGATATTGTTGGATACTCAGATGCCGATTGGGCTGGATCGGTGGATGACCGGAAAAGCACGAGTGGTGCATGCTTCTATCTTGGCCACTGCCTTGTTGCATGGCACAGTAAAAACAGAATTGCATAGCACTCTCGACTGCCGAAGCGGAGTACATTTCTGCAGGAAGTTGTTCAACCCAATTGATTTGGATGAAGAGCGTGTTGAGCGATTTCCGGATTTCAACATCTTCGGTAACCATTTTATGTGACAACACTAGTGCTATTAACATTTCTAAAAACCCTGTGTTGCACTCTAGAACAAAACATATTGAACTTAGATATCATTTTCTTAGAGAGCTAGTTGAATCAAACATTCTTCAACTGTCATATATTTCAACTGAGGATCAATTAGCCGACATCTTAACAAAACCTTTGGATCAAAAACGTTTTATTCACTTGCGTAAAGCAATTGGCATGCTTTCCTTGAAATAAACTCTTTTGAAACCTTTGCTTAGATTAGGTTTTGTTTTTGTTTTTGTTTTGTTCTTTATCTATGTTTTGTACATAGCACACTAATTGAGCATAAATCATAATTGACTTTAATTGCATCCTTTTATGCATTTAGAAATTTATTATGCTTTTGATGTCATAATATTTCAATGTTGCAATGATCATTTACGTTAATTAAACCATCTTTTAAGTGATCAAAGTCAATTTCTCTCTCAATGATCTCTTGGTATAGTCATTATCATATTTGATTGCTTAGTCGAGTATGAATTCGAGATCAATGGTTTGGTTGAATACCTTATATATTAAATAATTGATAGCCAATTGAGGGGGAGTCAATGAAATGTGAAATGCTCAAAAGATGTGGAAAGAGTTACATCCCAATGAGGAGTGTGAAAACTACCACCACATGGAGAAAATGAAAGAAAAAGATACTCCATGAATGAAAAGCAAATTTTTGTTTGAAAAATTGTTGATGAAATCATATTGAAATACTTGACTCAGTCGTATTTCATGGTTGGTATAAGGTGGGATTTTTGATAAAAGATGCTCAAAGAGCCACTCCTTCAACAGATTGTCTAGATATATTATCTAACTTATCTGGGATTTCAAACATCTATTGATCTTGGTATTTCATTTTCTTTACTAAAATTGATGATTTGATAAAGGCATTACACATAAGATCAGGATAGATGTAATTGAAGTTGTTCAACTTTAAGTGTTTTAACTTTCGTAAATTTTCGTTTCATTTTTGGATATTTTTGATAGATTTTCATAATCTATTTCTTGTTGTATGAAACGATGCCATTTGTTTAAAGTTGACATGGTAAAGTGCTTACATACTTTTTCTGGATTTTAGTGTATTTTTCTAATTTTTCTGAAGAAAAAGGTGTAGCCGATCCGGATCGGGTCAAGTGATCCGGATCCCGAACGCAGGATTTTTCCTGCGGGTAGCCGATCCGGATCACATTCTCGGCCGATCCGGATCACGGCTAGGGTTTTATATAGAAACATCCAGATTTTTGATTTCTTTACCCTAATCTCTGGTTTTCAAGTCTCTAGAGCTTCTCTCTCTAGATTTCTTGCTTTTGGAGCTTCAAAACTCAAAGTTCTTCGGATTCAAGTAAGTTTTATTGATCAAAACTCGGTTTTTACAGTTTTTCATCAAACGTGAGTTGAAATCTTGGATCTTTTTCGTTTGTGAATGGTTTTTGATCAAATTTCTTTTGAAATAAGAACTCTGGGTCAATTAGTTTTACTTTTATGCTGGGATTTCATCTGATTAACGAGTTTTTAGGCTTCGATTTCTAAAAATTCGGTTTTAGGGCATAAAAGAGGAATTTTTGTAAATCATGGAATTGATCTATTTTTAAAATTCTTTTTGGAAAACTAATTTGATTCTTGGCTTCTCTATATGATTATGATTGTCTAGGTACAATGTTTTCAAATTTTTCAAAATTGACAATTTTTCATATGTTCTTGAGTTGGTTTCACAGGACACTTTCTTAAACTCAAAGCACTGTAAGCAATGGTGATCACCTGGATCATTTTCCTACTTGCTGCCATGGTCCATGTGAAGGATTCTACAAAGCCCAAGAGGACCAAGAGGGCGAAACGAGCTCAAGCTGACTCCGACACTGAGTCTGAAACGGAGTCGATCGATTGGGACAACATTGAAATTGAAGCAACTGTCCCAACTGTCGCAAAAGGAAAGGCTCCTGCTGAAGCCCCCAAAACTAAGCCTCCTCCTACAGCAGCTGAGAAAGGAAAGGCACCAATGGAGCCTACTGGAAAAAGAATGAAAACCTCGGCAAGGAAAAGAAGTAGTGCCCAAGGCATCTCAATCAATGAACCCATAGCCAATCAGCCACCATTTCAGGGATTCGTCAGCTCCGCAAGAATCAAAGATTTTGAAAAGAGGGAATGTATAGGAGAAAGACATGTCAATGTACAACAGTTGAGGAATCGATCTGCAGAGTTTGGAGCTCTGTTTGACCAAGTTGGTCTCGCTCCGATTTGTAACTTTCCTGAAAAAACTGGGTATTGCCCACACTCAGCTAGGATTTTCTATCAGAATGCTGCAGGTCTTATTGATAATGTTGACGGACGTCGGGAATTTCATACCTTTGTAAAAGGTATCAAAATCAAAGTCACTCCCCAACTGATTGGAGAGGTGCTTGGCATGACAGCCATCTCAGATGGACTTCACTATTTGAAGACTCAGGTCTTCACAGAAAACTCTTGGAGAATTGTAGTCAATGGAATTTGCCTTCCGGATACTCAGTCTGCCGGAAACTCGGTATTTTCCAGAGAGCTTCGGAAAGAATATAAGTATATCAATTTCATTGTCTGCTACAACATTCTTCCAAATATGAATACAAAAGTGCTTCGATGGGATAGGATGTTATTTCTTTATCTTCTTGGGAACACAACAGCTGCAATGGGAGCAAACTTGAACATCCCTTACCTCATTTGGAACAGGATGACGCGGTATGTCGAACACTGTCACGCCCCGAGTTTAAAAACCAGCGTCTAAAATTTTTTTTTTTTTTTTTTTTAAAATCAGAGTTGCAAAACAGCCAGGGCAATGACAGACCGCCACATATATAGAAGAGTCCCAATCCCATTGGGGATTGAGCATTTTCTATATATGCACGGCTAGCTTGGCAATCAATCAGAGTACTAACGACGTACTAAGGATAATACTAAATTTACTTTTACAATACTGCACAAATTACAACTCATTTTCCCAAATTACAAAATCTTTCAACTTTAAATTCTTTAGCTAAGTTCACGGCTGTCCAGGGTCGAACATCTATCTCGATACCTCGCCAATTCGTCCCGACATCTCAACACCCGCTTGACCTGAAAAACAGTCACCCGAGGGTGTGAGACACACCGGAGTGTATCCCAGTGGGCACGACGAGCCGAGAAATAGCAGATCGTACCTACTGGTATACAATACTAGAGGATAGTAATAATCAGGGGGTTAGAATAATCAGATAGGCAACATAGAGATCAACAACTATAGATAATCATCAGGGAGGTAACATGGAAATCAAATAGTCATTATGGAGATCACAGTTAGGATAAGCAGATATATAATCATGGAACTGTACTTAATAGGCATAGATCAGGCAGATAGCAGATATAATGTAATCAAAGAAAAGCAGGCTCAAAGAGATTAAGTTAGGCTAAGCAGATATATAATCATGGAATTGTACTTAATTCAACTTAGAAAATCTTGACAGGAATGAAATGAATCAAGCATGCTGGATGATTGTATAGGCAAGTATCAAACAATGAATGTTCTCAAACTGAAATCAGGAATCATAAGATAAGACGAAAGCAAACTACAAGCAACTTATGCATCAAATGAATGATATATCAAATTACCCAATTACCAGTCACCATATTGGTTCCACAAAACCCTCAGGCGAATTTGCCCATCTGGCACCACAAGCCACCTTTGGTTCCACAAAACCCTCAGGCGCAATTCCCCCCCACAAGGGGTCACGGGTTGCTACTGCTAACCACTTTACCGGTAAAGAACATCTACACGGGTCATGACTCCGCTGATGTTCGTGAAGTACAACGGTGCGGGCGATCAAATGCAAATGCTCAAACTCACGGTCCACTGACCGGGTAATCGGCAACAAGCCGGGAAATCCCCACTGGGATGCAATAGCAAAATCAACTGAATCTCAACTCATATGCAAGATCAAAGGCAAATCTCAACTCAACATAAGATCAAAAGCAAATCTCAACTCAATCAGGCAGACCAACCAAACATACAAAACTGAACACATATTTTTTTTTTTTGAGAAAACTATTTTGAAAAGTCCAAACCTCAAAGAGCGTTGCCCTCGTCCTATCAAACAAGAACAGACTCAGGCGACACTACGAAGCTTGGGTTTCCAAACCTCGCAGAGCAATTGCCTTTGTCCTATCAAACAAGAACAGACTCCGGCGACCCTACGAAGCTCGGTAAAACTTTGGTTGATTAAAATTATATGTTCAGCAGTGTAATATTTGATCATCAGGAAGCAAGCTCAACATCTATTAACCAACGAATGCAAATGCGGAATATAATCAAAAATCTCTAAAACATAGATCAGGATGTAACACCAGCCAATCACGAAAGCAAAGCGGAATATAATCAACAGCCACTATGAAATAGAACCAGGTTTAGCAACTACAGACCAAGTCATACTGTCCAAACACATGCAGTTTTAAGAAAAAAAATCATTAAAACAGGTTTTGGGTTCAAACCTCGCAGAGCAGTGCCCTTGTCCTATCAAACAAGAACAGACGCAGGCGACCCTGCGAAGCTTGGGTAAAAACGTTATTTAAATAAAATATACATGTGTTCAGCAGTACAAGCTCAGCGACAAAGATCAACAAGCACAAGTATGTCCAATCAGGCATGGCAAAAATCCAGATAACCATAGGAGCAACTGGGAAACGGCTAAAGATCATGCAGGGCAATCAAGTATAGACAGAGACTATAGATCAAGCATAATTGATCGAAAGGAATGGCAGGCTCAAGCATTAATAGATCAATATAATAATCAAGCATAGGAGTGCAACTACTGATCAATCAGTCAAAGCAATATATATCACGATCAAAGGCAGACAGGCTCAATTATAACCTAGATTAACAAAAACAGGAGTCCAACCAATACCGTACACCGAGGGCCGAAATGATAAAGCCCGGACCGAAGATAACCCACCTGTCAAAGCGCAGGCGAACAGACCGTATCTGACTAACTCGAAGATCAGAACTACTAGAACACCTGAATCAAATTATATTATTCAGAAATCAGTTTACTAACCAGTATACGATGTGATTTTTGCAACTAGACCCTAGGGTTTTCAAATTCTCACTTTTAGTGCCAATTTGGGCACTGTTTTTGCCCGTTCTTTCAACTAGAAATTTATTTTGACGAACCGTCACTTCCAGCAGGTGACATTTGTCTTGCTGAACACCGTGCTCACCAATTTGTGACAGCACGGAAACCCGAGGCAAACTTCGGGCCATAAAATTCCTCTCTAACATAGCCAAAATGCATTTTTGTTTCTCCGGCTCTTCAAACCCAAAATCTAACGCGAGCACCGCGTCCAGTGACCCCAAATTAGCCAGGAATACACTGTCGCGGTTTCGCTAAGGGCCCGGAACTTAGTTTTGTTTCAACATTTCTTTAAAAGGTTGATTAAGCTATAACTTTAATTCTAAACTTCAAACAGCAAAAGTTTATATATCAAAGTTGATCTTAACCCTGCTAGGACCACTGTGCTCACCCTGGTTGGAACCCAGGTGTGCTGGTTCAAGCAGAACCCATGCCATGTTTACTTAAAGATTCTCATTGCTCAAATTTTAAATCCACACAGATCTAATTGATCTGACGTGAGCATCAAGCTCAGGGGGCAATTTAGAGCAACTTTTATATTTAACTCGAAAGCTAATTCCAATTATTTCTTCATTGAGGCATTTATACAAACAGTTGGTGTGCACTATTCTTTAACAAGCATACAACCCATTCCCAGAATTTGTTCTCTGCAATCACTGAACCAGAGGCATTCTAACATGGATGGAAATGTTCATGGGAGTCTACTCTTCATCTTCTGCAAGCTCGGGCCTCAACGGCAACCCCAGTTGGTCGGAAACCGAGGTTGAAGAAAGGCTTCAAACCTTGAAATTCGTGACCAACCAACCAGGAGCTCTGGGCCACAACCAATTGCACCAACAGGTGCAAAAATTCCTTATGAACTTACCTGGACCCATGCACGGCGACAAGGCACGGCGGCGGCGCGGCGGAGCCAAGCTCGGATTGGAGCTTCCTCACCAACAATGGCAACTTTTCAATCTTCGGGTTTTAGGTGCAAATGACAGCACCAATAGCTTCCTACCAAGCTTTTAGGAAGGTCTAGGCCAGACCCCGCCGTCGGAGGTCGCCGGATGGCCGGCCGCCATTAATGGTCTCGAGCTCGGGCCTATCCATGGCATCTTGACTTTCAAGATGCATGGAAGCCATGCAATGGCATGGATGGACTCCCCTCTGTCCCATGAGCATTTCTGGGCATGTGGCCGGCGGCGGAGGGGCTCGCCGGCGCCGGAGCTGTGAGCTCGGCCAATAGCATAAAACCGATAATTTTAGGGCATCAATTTTCTTTCTAAATACTTAACCATATTCAATGAAACTTTGCAGATTTTATCTACATGTCCTACAGTCCACGCACACCAAATTTGAACCATTTTGGTCAAATGGTTGCGGAGTTCTCTTGAGGCGGAGCTAGGTTAGGTTTCCGGCGACCCATTGCGGCCGCCGGCCAACCGTGCTGCATGGGGGCTCTGGGACTTGTTGGGATGATGCTTAGGGCCTAGGAAACCGACTGCACGTGGTCTAGGGGGCTAACATGCAATAGTTTGAAACCCTTACCTTGGCCGAGCTCGGGGAAGAAGGAAAGAAGCCGGACTTGGTCCCCTCTCCACGCACGGCCACGGCTAGTTCTAGCAAGGTTCAACAGGTACCAAGAAAACTCCAGGGCACTTCCAAAACCTCTCTCGATCAAGTTTGGTCCAATCTTCTCCCACTTCTCCTTCTCTCACACTCTCTCGGTTTGTTTCCAAAGGTGGTTGTTCAAGGGTTGTCCAAGGCTTCGGGACTAGGTTTTAGGGAATGCAGAGGGTGGGTTGGCCGCTTGGAAATCCCCTCCACACAACCCCTCGGGTGCATGGATCAAGGAAGACCAAGAGGCAACATTTAATACTTGATTCCCCTTTTGCAAAAAGCTCTAACCCTGTTCACACCAATCCTAATGCTCCGAGACCTTTGCTGTAGGCGTAATTTGCATCTAAGTCCTTATAGTTTAAGTCCCATAATTATTAATACATAAAATACTAGGGTTCCTTACAATTTAGTCCATTTTTAGGAATTTTTCACGCATTTCGAGACAATCCGCTCATCGTTTTGCGAAACGGACTTCGCCACGATGTCCGGCTCGTCGAGACCTGTCAGGTAGCGTATTTGTTTGATGTGTTTGACGCTCAGATTAAATCTCGGGCCATAAAGTTTGTCGAAATGCGGTATATTGCACGCATCCCGATGCACCCGGGTCGCCAAACGCGAAATCCGTCTGTGCCATCGCGTTCAGAACGTCGAAATTAGTTAGGTTTGACTACTTATACCGCTAAATTAGGGGTCCGGATAGTAAATTGACCAACGTTGGTTCAAGGGACAATTAAATTCCAGGGTTACTGTAGATGAACAGTAAGTGACTTAAGTCACTGTGCGCATAGGGCACTGTTCCATTGGTCGCAGCCCTTTGTCTCCTTCTTCTTTGAATTCTGGAAGATCCGACCGTCAGATCAAAAAGTGCTGAATATGAAACTTGATCAGTTCGACGAGACGATCGCAACGGTCAACTCGGATCTCCAAGATCATGCCCGGATTGGGAATTAGCCCTTTTACCTCGTAATTTGTGCAACTTGCACCCCAGCAATTGATCAAATAGATCAAATTAGAATCATTAGAATCTAACTCCGGCTAAAAATTCATCTTTTATTTTATTTATTAAAAATAAAATATTCGGATTACTACATCACTCCCACCTAACAAGAAGTTTCGTCCCCGAAACTTAATTCAACTAAACGCTGATTAGCCACTAATAGTTTCAATATAGTTATTTCTGATCACGAGATTTCAACCATTCCAAGGCTACTACTTTGGACCCAATCTAATATACCCCATCACAGGGAAGAGTATTTCTCGGTTCTTTCGTAAGTACGTTGTCTGCAGCCAACGTGCTTACCAAAAGAAAGGCGAAATACCATAGATCTGTCTCCAACGACTGGTTGGGGACACAACTTACACCTGAAGGTACATCACATACCTTCCCATACAGTTTCTATGCTGATATCATAACCCCTACCAAAAGTTACTATATCCCCGAGGTCATGAATGCTAACTCTCGAAAAGCTGAAGCCATATTTCAGTGTTTACCAATTACAACACGGTGGTCTATCTTTTAGTCTCTGACACCTGTAACTGATCTGAGCCTTTTGGCCCTACTGAAACTTCAAGCCCACGGTCAAAACCATGACCGCGGCTAATCCTGAAAAGTGAACACGCAACACTTCAAAGTTCTCAACTTACTGTACCAAAACCCTGCGCTCTCACGTGACACGAGTCATCCTAGGGTTCGTTCCTAGCCAAACCTAGACACTTGCGTTCCCTATTGCTCTGATACCATCTAATCTGTCACGCCCCGAGTTTAAAAACCAGCGTCTAAAATTTTTTTTTTTTTTTTTTAAAATCAGAGTTGCAAAACAGCCAGGGCAATGACAGACCGCCACATATATAGAAGAGTCCCAATCCCATTGGGGATTGAGCATTTTCTATATATGCACGGCTAGCTTGGCAATCAATCAGAGTACTAACGACGTACTAAGGATAATACTAAATTTACTTTTACAATACTGCACAAATTACAACTCATTTTCCCAAATTACAAAATCTTTCAACTTTAAATTCTTTAGCTAAGTTCACGGCTGTCCAGGGTCGAACATCTATCTCGATACCTCGCCAATTCGTCCCGACATCTCAACACCCGCTTGACCTGAAAAACAGTCACCCGAGGGTGTGAGACACACCGGAGTGTATCCCAGTGGGCACGACGAGCCGAGAAATAGCAGATCGTACCTACTGGTATACAATACTAGAGGATAGTAATAATCAGGGGGTTAGAATAATCAGATAGGCAACATAGAGATCAACAACTATAGATAATCATCAGGGAGGTAACATGGAAATCAAATAGTCATTATGGAGATCACAGTTAGGATAAGCAGATATATAATCATGGAACTGTACTTAATAGGCATAGATCAGGCAGATAGCAGATATAATGTAATCAAAGAAAAGCAGGCTCAAAGAGATTAAGTTAGGCTAAGCAGATATATAATCATGGAATTGTACTTAATTCAACTTAGAAAATCTTGACAGGAATGAAATGAATCAAGCATGCTGGATGATTGTATAGGCAAGTATCAAACAATGAATGTTCTCAAACTGAAATCAGGAATCATAAGATAAGACGAAAGCAAACTACAAGCAACTTATGCATCAAATGAATGATATATCAAATTACCCAATTACCAGTCACCATATTGGTTCCACAAAACCCTCAGGCGAATTTGCCCATCTGGCACCACAAGCCACCTTTGGTTCCACAAAACCCTCAGGCGCAATTTCCCCCCACAAGGGGTCACGGGTTGCTACTGCTAACCACTTTACCGGTAAAGAACATCTACACGGGTCATGACTCCGCTGATGTTCGTGAAGTACAACGGTGCGGGCGATCAAATGCAAATGCTCAAACTCACGGTCCACTGACCGGGTAATCGGCAACAAGCCGGGAAATCCCCACTGGGATGCAATAGCAAAATCAACTGAATCTCAACTCATATGCAAGATCAAAGGCAAATCTCAACTCAACATAAGATCAAAAGCAAATCTCAACTCAATCAGGCAGACCAACCAAACATACAAAACTGAACACATTTTTTTTTTTTTGAGAAAACTATTTTGAAAAGTCCAAACCTCAAAGAGCGTTGCCCTCGTCCTATCAAACAAGAACAGACTCAGGCGACACTACGAAGCTTGGGTTTCCAAACCTCGCAGAGCAATTGCCTTTGTCCTATCAAACAAGAACAGACTCCGGCGACCCTACGAAGCTCGGTAAAACTTTGGTTGATTAAAATTATATGTTCAGCAGTGTAATATTTGATCATCAGGAAGCAAGCTCAACATCTATTAACCAACGAATGCAAATGCGGAATATAATCAAAAATCTCTAAAACATAGATCAGGATGTAACACCAGCCAATCACGAAAGCAAAGCGGAATATAATCAACAGCCACTATGAAATAGAACCAGGTTTAGCAACTACAGACCAAGTCATACTGTCCAAACACATGCAGTTTTAAGAAAAAAAATCATTAAAACAGGTTTTGGGTTCAAACCTCGCAGAGCAGTGCCCTTGTCCTATCAAACAAGAACAGACGCAGGCGACCCTGCGAAGCTTGGGTAAAAACGTTATTTAAATAAAATATACATGTGTTCAGCAGTACAAGCTCAGCGACAAAGATCAACAAGCACAAGTATGTCCAATCAGGCATGGCAAAAATCCAGATAACCATAGGAGCAACTGGGAAACGGCTAAAGATCATGCAGGGCAATCAAGTATAGACAGAGACTATAGATCAAGCATAATTGATCGAAAGGAATGGCAGGCTCAAGCATTAATAGATCAATATAATAATCAAGCATAGGAGTGCAACTACTGATCAATCAGTCAAAGCAATATATATCACGATCAAAGGCAGACAGGCTCAATTATAACCTAGATTAACAAAAACAGGAGTCCAACCAATACCGTACACCGAGGGCCGAAATGATAAAGCCCGGACCGAAGATAACCCACCTGTCAAAGCGCAGGCGAACAGACCGTATCTGACTAACTCGAAGATCAGAACTACTAGAACACCTGAATCAAATTATATTATTCAGAAATCAGTTTACTAACCAGTATACGATGTGATTTTTGCAACTAGACCCCTAGGGTTTTCAAATTCTCACTTTTAGTGCCAATTTGGGCACTGTTTTTGCCCGTTCTTTCAACTAGAAATTTATTTTGACGAACCGTCACTTCCAGCAGGTGACATTTGTCTTGCTGAACACCGTGCTCACCAATTTGTGACAGCACGGAAACCCGAGGCAAACTTCGGGCCATAAAATTCCTCTCTAACATAGCCAAAATGCATTTTTGTTTCTCCGGCTCTTCAAACCCAAAATCTAACGCGAGCACCGCGTCCAGTGACCCCAAATTAGCCAGGAATACACTGTCGCGGTTTCGCTAAGGGCCCGGAACTTAGTTTTGTTTCAACATTTCTTTAAAAGGTTGATTAAGCTATAACTTTAATTCTAAACTTCAAACAGCAAAAGTTTATATATCAAAGTTGATCTTAACCCTGCTAGGACCACTGTGCTCACCCTGGTTGGAACCCAGGTGTGCTGGTTCAAGCAGAACCCATGCCATGTTTACTTAAAGATTCTCATTGCTCAAATTTTAAATCCACACAGATCTAATTGATCTGACGTGAGCATCAAGCTCAGGGGGCAATTTAGAGCAACTTTTATATTTAACTCGAAAGCTAATTCCAATTATTTCTTCATTGAGGCATTTATACAAACAGTTGGTGTGCACTATTCTTTAACAAGCATACAACCCATTCCCAGAATTTGTTCTCTGCAATCACTGAACCAGAGGCATTCTAACATGGATGGAAATGTTCATGGGAGTCTACTCTTCATCTTCTGCAAGCTCGGGCCTCAACGGCAACCCCAGTTGGTCGGAAACCGAGGTTGAAGAAAGGCTTCAAACCTTGAAATTCGTGACCAACCAACCAGGAGCTCTGGGCCACAACCAATTGCACCAACAGGTGCAAAAATTCCTTATGAACTTACCTGGACCCATGCACGGCGACAAGGCACGGCGGCGGCGCGGCGGAGCCAAGCTCGGATTGGAGCTTCCTCACCAACAATGGCAACTTTTCAATCTTCGGGTTTTAGGTGCAAATGACAGCACCAATAGCTTCCTACCAAGCTTTTAGGAAGGTCTAGGCCAGACCCCGCCGTCGGAGGTCGCCGGATGGCCGGCCGCCATTAATGGTCTCGAGCTCGGGCCTATCCATGGCATCTTGACTTTCAAGATGCATGGAAGCCATGCAATGGCATGGATGGACTCCCCTCTGTCCCATGAGCATTTCTGGGCATGTGGCCGGCGGCGGAGGGGCTCGCCGGCGCCGGAGCTGTGAGCTCGGCCAATAGCATAAAACCGATAATTTTAGGGCATCAATTTTCTTTCTAAATACTTAACCATATTCAATGAAACTTTGCAGATTTTATCTACATGTCCTACAGTCCACGCACACCAAATTTGAACCATTTTGGTCAAATGGTTGCGGAGTTCTCTTGAGGCGGAGCTAGGTTAGGTTTCCGGCGACCCATTGCGGCCGCCGGCCAACCGTGCTGCATGGGGGCTCTGGGACTTGTTGGGATGATGCTTAGGGCCTAGGAAACCGACTGCACGTGGTCTAGGGGCTAACATGCAATAGTTTGAAACCCTTACCTTGGCCGAGCTCGGGGAAGAAGGAAAGAAGCCGGACTTGGTCCCCTCTCCACGCACGGCCACGGCTAGTTCTAGCAAGGTTCAACAGGTACCAAGAAAACTCCAGGGCACTTCCAAAACCTCTCTCGATCAAGTTTGGTCCAATCTTCTCCCACTTCTCCTTCTCTCACACTCTCTCGGTTTGTTTCCAAAGGTGGTTGTTCAAGGGTTGTCCAAGGCTTCGGGACTAGGTTTTAGGGAATGCAGAGGGTGGGTTGGCCGCTTGGAAATCCCCTCCACACAACCCCTCGGGTGCATGGATCAAGGAAGACCAAGAGGCAACATTTAATACTTGATTCCCCTTTTGCAAAAAGCTCTAACCCTGTTCACACCAATCCTAATGCTCCGAGACCTTTGCTGTAGGCGTAATTTGCATCTAAGTCCTTATAGTTTAAGTCCCATAATTATTAATACATAAAATACTAGGGTTCCTTACAATTTAGTCCATTTTTAGGAATTTTTCACGCATTTCGAGACAATCCGCTCATCGTTTTGCGAAACGGACTTCGCCACGATGTCCGGCTCGTCGAGACCTGTCAGGTAGCGTATTTGTTTGATGTGTTTGACGCTCAGATTAAATCTCGGGCCATAAAGTTTGTCGAAATGCGGTATATTGCACGCATCCCGATGCACCCGGGTCGCCAAACGCGAAATCCGTCTGTGCCATCGCGTTCAGAACGTCGAAATTAGTTAGGTTTGACTACTTATACCGCTAAATTAGGGGTCCGGATAGTAAATTGACCAACGTTGGTTCAAGGGACAATTAAATTCCAGGGTTACTGTAGATGAACAGTAAGTGACTTAAGTCACTGTGCGCATAGGGCACTGTTCCATTGGTCGCAGCCCTTTGTCTCCTTCTTCTTTGAATTCTGGAAGATCCGACCGTCAGATCAAAAAGTGCTGAATATGAAACTTGATCAGTTCGACGAGACGATCGCAACGGTCAACTCGGATCTCCAAGATCATGCCCTGATTGGGAATTAGCCCTTTTACCTCGTAATTTGTGCAACTTGCACCCCAGCAATTGATCAAATAGATCAAATTAGAATCATTAGAATCTAACTCCGGCTAAAAATTCATCTTTTATTTTATTTATTAAAAATAAAATATTCGGATTACTACAAACACTCTCATCCAACAGGGCGACTACCATATCCATTGATTATAATGCGCATCCTTAGGAGATTTAAAGTGGATACGAGCGCGAGTTCTTATATGTATAGTTTGGGGACAATCAATGAGACAACCATCGTCAAGTCTCTGACAACAAAGCAGGATGATCCCCCTTCTCCTCCGTTTGGACAACGAGCTCGACCTCATGCAACATCTTCCACTGCCCCCGTTCCTTCGAAACAGAAGGCACCTCCATCTACTTCTGACGATGATGCCTCTGTCACCTCCATCTTCAAAGAACAACAGCGGCTTTCGAATGAACAGGAACGCATCTCCGCTGAATTCACTGAAATGAAAGGCGACCTTCACATTATGAAGAATGAGATGGAAATCCTCACAGCTACTCAGGTCACTTTGACTAAGTCAGTTTCTTCCGTGAAGAAACTTGTGAAAAAGCTGTTTGCGAAAATGGGGTGCACGACATCTGACGACTCCGACTCTCAGGAGTAACTTTATGTTTTAATCGTTTTGCTCTAACTTTGCAGGTTTTTCAATTTAATCCTTATTTTGCTTTGCAGGGTTATGATTTTTGTTTATCCTCTTAACTCTCCTTGTTTTGTAAGTATTTGGCTTGTTTTGTGACAAAAAGGGGGAGAGAGTTAGCGAAAACAATGAACAATGATTGTGAATATCGATGATATCAAGGTAAGTATGGTAAGTATGAATCTCAAGATATCAAGGTAAGTATGGTAAGTATGGTAAGTATGAATCTCAACTCAACTTTGAACAATGATTGTGAATATCGATGATATCAAGGTAAGTATGAATCTCAACTCAACTTTGGTTTTTCTTTTGTGATTTGTGACATGCTTCTATACTAACTATTTGACTAACTATTTGGGCATGTAATATGACTAACAAGTTGATGTTGGACTAACATACTTTGACATTTGGTTTTCAACTGCTTAGAGGATATGTTGGTTTTAATTATGGTTCTCTTACATATCTGATATTTTCAAATGTCATGATGAGAAAGACTCTATCTCTGTATCTGGTTTTGAATGTTTCAATTCTTGAGGTATCTAACGATTTCTTTTGTCAAGAATGTTTTCTGTGTGCAGAGATTACAGATGTCTAAGTCTAGAGTCTGTCTTAGGAGTTTATCTCATGTATTTAATTTCTGGAACTCTTTTGTAAATTTTTGTTGTATGGTGATAGCAACAAAAATATCCTTTTTGAATTTTCTTTGTGGATTTGTGTTTTGTCACGAAACCGCCAAAGGGGGAGATTGTTACGGAATTTGAGTTGGCGTATTTCGTGAATGTATTAAGTCTTGAAGATTGAAGATGAAGAAACTTTGGATCATATACCTCAATCTCAAGAAAGAAGAATTCAAAAGGATCAGGTACGTTTAACTAAATAATTTTGATGATCCGAATACTTCTTATAGTGTAGAAACACCTGGAAGAGGTTTTAATTGCTTATTCATCAAAAACTGGACATGGGACATGTTCAGGATCCGGATCGTGGCTTTCAATCCGGATCCCGAAAGGTGTTTGTTTCATACATTGCTGCAATCCGGATCACAGCTTGTGCAATCCGGATCCCGAATGGGGTGTTTTGTGAAAATGTATGAACGATCCGGATCGGGGATTATGATCCGGATCCCGAACAGGCTATTTTCTGGAAACCGCATTTTGTGCTTCTGCAATCCGGATCGTGGCTTTGCAATCCGGATCGCCGTCGGTAAAACTTTCCAGAAAAGTTTGTTTTTGATCCGAATATTCTTCCTAGGGTTTCTAACCTATAAATAGCCCTTCTATTTCATTTCTAGGGCATCGGAAAATAGATCCGCATTTTCGATTTGAGAAAATAGCCGAAAAGAAAAATCCACATATAGAGAAGAACGGAAATCATTAGATCTATTCTATGGTTCTTCATCTATATTGATTAGTTTGATTCTAGGTTTTTCATACTCACATCTTGAGTAGAATCAAACTAATGAATACTTAGATGGTATTTCCGATCTACTCTTGATCTAAGTATTCGGCGGATCATCACCACCCAAACAAACAACGATTTATCCCAAAATCGGCGCGTGGACTCGCGTGGCCTTGTGGATTCAAGGTGCAACCGCTCTCGTGGATTCGGAGCGAGGTGCGTTCGTGGATTCGAAGCGTGCCATTGGGTGAAGACCGTGGATTCGGTTGGACGTCGTGGACTCGACGTTGGACGCTGTGGATTCAGCGTTGGGCGCGGATCGTGGATTCGAGAAGCGTCGTGGAGCGAGCGGAGAAGATCGACTAGGGGCGTATGGTAAAAGGTTGAGTCGTCTGTGAGTACGTTATATCACCTTGTACGTGTGTTAACTCTAGTGGATTTCGCCGTGTTATCGGTCCCGTGGTTTTTTACTCCGGTTTGGAGTTTTTCCACGTAAAAATCTTGTGTGTTCTTTTATTTTTCCGCATTGGGTTTTATCGCACAATGATTTTTTGAGTGTTTATTGTTTACACCTATTCACCCCCCTCTAGGTGTTTTTTCCCCTATTTAGATCCTTATTAACCTAAACCCAACAGAGAGTAGGTGGATTTGGGTTAAGGAATTGTGTATATGTGATCTGGAATCATTATGTGCATGTGAGCATAATGTTGGAGATGTATTTGAAGACTTTTGTATATTTGTGAGTGTACTTTGGATTATTAGAGTGTTATAGGTGATATTGTGATCAGTGTGAACTTGTATGTAGCAGGTGGATTTATGGGATTTGGTGGTTATATGAGCTTTAATTTATTTTTGTGCTAAAGGGAGCAGCTTGTGTGTGTGTGGGGGTTGACTTAAGAAAAATAATGTTTGGGTGAGCATGTAATTTTAATTAAGTTGTTAATAGGAGCTTGAAGAGTTTATGTGTTTTGAATGAGCATTTATTCTATGAGCGTGCAGATCATTTTGTCGCCCATCGTTTTGCGTGCAGTTTCTAATAATATATATCGTTTTTCGTGCAGAGCTAGAAAACGTGCACTGTTATACATGCAAGCTCGAGGAAACAAGAAGAATCGCGCGGAGACGAATTGCAAGTGTCTACAAGTAATTGGGTACACCACAAGGTGGGGAATTCTGCCGAAATTGGGTGACCTCTCCCCTTGCTCCTTTGCTTTTCGATTCGAAACATGATAGTAGCCTGTTAGAGGCGTTAGGTTGATCATGATTATGATTGCTTGTGTAGATGGATTCAGATGGAATAAGGGCAACTGTTGGTTCCCAGAGATAGAGGAATAGATGTGTGTGTGCAAATTGACACAGAGATAAAGTGCAACTGTTGGTTGCCAAAGATACTTGATGAATATGCATGCGTAGAAGTAATTACTATTTGATGAATGAAATGAAATAATTGCATGTATGAGAAAGATTTGTTGATTATGAGTGTGATCATGTTAGGGTATAACCCTAGGAATCATGTGGCATTAAGGAAAAGGACATGTTGGTAGTAAGACTAGGAGAAAACCTAGATTCAGGGTTTAACGAGTGACATCAAACTTAGGAGTTATCCTAGGGAGGACGAGTGGCATGGTCTTAGGTGATAACCTAAGGACACTGGATAGAGTGATCAACATAGAGTCAGAGGACTCTAGGGTGTATATGGCATGGAACTTAGGTAAAGAGAACCTAAGGAGAATTAGTGTTCAACATAGAGTCAAGGAACTCTAAGATGAGTATGACATGGATCTTAGGTAAAGGAAACCTAAGGTGAATTAGAGGTTAGCATAGAGTCAAGTTGACTCTGAGATTCAGTAAGGAATCAAGAGAATGAAACAATGGATCAAATGTGGAGATATGAAAGGGAAAACAGGAAAGTAGAGTCATGTAATTCTAATATAACAGTGGA
This sequence comes from Tillandsia fasciculata, assembly GCA_029168755.2. Taxonomy (NCBI): domain Eukaryota; kingdom Viridiplantae; phylum Streptophyta; class Magnoliopsida; order Poales; family Bromeliaceae; genus Tillandsia; species Tillandsia fasciculata. Next base: position 45,734 of record JAQOTM010000510.1, on the reverse strand, counting down.
ACATGCAATTAGAGTCAGTGTAACTCTAAGTTAATAGTGGAACAGGAAAATAGAGTTAAGTTAACTCTAGGATTCAATGAGGAATCAGGAAAGTGGGATAAGATCCCAAGGTTAAAAGCTGATCAAATATAACCCTAGAAGGTCATAGGGTGTCTGGGCAAATGGATAATAACTTTAACTTCAATTTGAGTTAAAGAGATAAAAGAGAAATGTTAAGAGTCCATGTGACTCTCTAGCTACCCGTATGGCAAGACCTGGGTAAGAGATGAAAAAGTGATTAATAAGCAAGACAATCAAATTGCTCAAGATAGAGCTAAAATTGATTAATAAGCAAGACAAGCAAATTGCTTAAGATAAAGAGAATAAAAGAGGATAATAATGACGCCTTTGAATTTGAGACTCGTCAAGTGGAGCAGGACTCCCTGGGCAGTGACCCGTCGGACGAGGTACTTTCGAAGGGCTAAAAGGAAAGCAAGTGTTCAAAAGCAAAGAGGCTAAGAACTAAAGTAAAAGAGAAAGAAAAGAAAAGAAAGAAAATATAAAGATAAAACGGGCGGACCTACGGTGAAGCCAGCCCATGTTGGAGGTACGGGCAGTATCCCTCTCCCGGGTAGAGACCCGTTCGGGACGCTTCTTCCGTAGGACGGGGTAACACTTGCGGGTGTTATCGGCAACCTTAGAAATCTTATCTTATGGTAGCAGGACTACCGGGCTCGGGCCCGTTAGATAAGAATTTCCGAGGGTTAACTTGAACTAAAGCACCAGAATCTAAAGAATAAAGAAAAATAGAGTGGCCAAGGTGGCCGGGTTAGTTGGACCCAGTATACAGCGGCATAGTGGCCGAGTTGGTGCTTAGCAGTCTAGTGTGGCTAGACAGAGTAGTGCTGGGTAGATGGTTATACACAGATAGTGTAGTGATATGTTATATTGCATAGCTGCATTTGATATTGAGGATTTTAGTTTCCTAGCACTATTATTATTGCTTCCATTGGACCAAGTGGTGTAGGACACTTTTTCTCGGTGGTTGAACCCACTGGGAACTCTGTCGGAGTTCTCACACCCCTTAGGTGACCCCCCACAGGTTCGGGTGTGGATACAGCGGACGAGACGGTTCAGATGCAGACGGCGAGGCGTACGACAGGGGCAAGGGCCCAGCAGCATAGAGACCTAGAGGGTCTAGCAGAGGTATCCCTTTTATATATTTCTTGAGTGAACATTGTATGGTGAGGAATTTATGTAAAGGAATTGTAATAAATTTATTTGCAAGTTCAGAGATGTAAAGTGTAATAAATTTATGTTATGGTTCACTCGTGTATGCTTTCATTATCGCTTAAACTGTTTGTTTATAAAATGAAAGTTCAAATTTATAGTGATTTTTAGTACTCTGATATTGAGCTTCCGCATATACTTGTTGTATGATTATGGATATTACCGTTCCTTTCGGGTAGTGAAAGGTCATACCCGATTGGCGGGTCTGTTGGCGTGCCCGAACCGTACAAATTGGCGGACTCGGGGCGTGACAACAACAAAAGAGTAAAAGAGAAATCCTTCAGTGTCGGGGATCTGGTATCGCAATTGATGCTACCCATCGGCAAAAAGAGCCAATTATACGAAAAATGGTCTCCTAAGTGGGAGGAACCATTCCGAATCCGCCAAGTAGCGAAAGGAAATTTATACAACTTGGAAACTTTGGAAGAATTGGAAGGCAACCAGCCGATCAACGAAAAATATTTAAAACACTATCATACCTCGGTTTGGGGATCTTGAGTCTATCCGTTCTGAGAGAGAGCGTGGATATCGACTATAGCCTGCATGTGCCCCTACTCGATAGCGAGTTAGTCCGATTGGACACCCTATGTTGATACACTAGGGAGGCGCAGGCTTGACTGGACCCGATGTGGCAGTCAGCTCGATTGGGTCGATTGTGCACCTTGTGTGCGAGTGGTTGCATATCTTTTATCGGCCTTCCCCTTTTGAGCATTTAGATAGAGGCATGGTAGCTGTAGAGTACCTCTAGCTTTCTTATTCAGTTTTTAGAGCATTGGTTATCTTATGCATCTAGTGGACTTAGTGGGCAGATCGTCGGGCCTGGTGGCGGTACCCACTGAGAACTCCCTTTTTGGTGTAGTTTTCCCCCTCCCTTTCTTTTCTCTCCTTTGTTTTGCAGAGTCTTGCGGGTGTTGCTGATTCTGCGGTTGTTGATCGAGGCGAGGGAGTCGCGAGCTAGATCCCTACCCATCGTTGGAGAGTAGCGGTACCCCTTCAGTGGTGATCTTTAGTACAGCAGTGGTTTAGTATATTTTATTTTCCTCTTTTGAGAGACTGATGTATTGGAGGATATGATATGTATTGAGAGCCTGTACACTGATGATTTATTTCGGTTTACCTCCCTATTGAGTTTTGGATTATTGTATCTGAGGACATTGTATGATTATCACTTATGGGAGATGGATATTGTACTATTATTTTCAGTTGTACAGTGGTTGGTTTTAGTTTTAGAGCAGATTTTTATTTATAGCTCTGATATCTGTTAGTTGTAGCACCTTTTCTTGCAGGTTGGACGCTTCGCCTATGCGGGGTTTTGTATAGGCGGCGGATCTGTTGGCGAGCCCGGGTCGCAGTTTCGACCCCGGGGCGTGACAGATTAGAGTAGTATCAGAGCCTAGGTTGTAGGTCATTGTGGACTTAGAAACCCTAGGCTTATGGTTTGACCCTTGGATGACTTCGTGAGAGTCGTGATTTATAGCTAGAGTCTTGATTGAGTTTTATACCTCTCCCAGGGGACGGAATGAGTGATTGGCATGTTTATTCTCCTAAGTGATTATGTTGGCTGCAGACAATATAATGCTGTGGAATGGGTGACATGCTTTAGACTTTCGCTGGATTGGGTCGAGTGGCTGTTGTGTGCTGATTTGCGGTTTCGTCGTGGCGAGCGGTGTCAGTGGCTGTTGTGTGCTGATTTGCGGTTTCGTCGTGGCGAGCGGTGTCTCCCCGACGCTGGGTTTTGACCCGTGTTCATCCTGTCACAGTAGTTGAGCTTGAGTGGTTGGATTTGGGCCGGATATCCAGAATGAGGTCAGAGAGCTCCGGACCCAGATGACAGGATCGTCAGAGGCATATCAGCAGCGGAGTGAGCAGCTGGTTTAGGTGACACAGTTGTCGGAGCAGCGGGCAGCTCGACAGTGCTTTCCTTCTGAGACCACCCGGTTGAAGTATCCTCAGTGGCAGTGATTTCTGTGGCGCCGATGGAGCGAGTAGCCCCCTCCGTGCCAATGTTTAGTGCCGAGGCACGGAGGCAGGGTGGATAGTTGACAGCTGGTGAGCAGAGGGGACGTGATCGATCTATTAAACCAGTTTGGCAGATGAACCACCCCGATTCATAGGATTGAGCTTGGAGCCTTTGGAGGCAGAATCGTGGTTGGTGGTATTGGAGAGACTATTTGCGAGCCTCCTTGTGCCGAGGGTTTTCGCAGTTGCTTAACTGCGTGCTCCATGTAGAGGGACGAGGCGCATAGGATATGTGTGTCTGGGAGTGGATTGCGCTAGGATACCTTTCTATTTTTTTTTGGTCCCTCCGTTATAGATTTTGGACGCCTTGCTGGAGTAGGCGTTGTGTATGGAGCGTGGCGCTGTAGTTCCTTTGCATAGGGATCTGCCGCCAGAGACGAGTTCTGGATATTGGTGCTTGGCGCCGGGTGATGGAGGATAGATCGGCCGGCAGAGGCATTTCTGATTTTTTTTTCCAGGATAGCGGATTTTCGAGATGCCAGAGATCGGGTGGACCCCGATGGCAGCATCAGCATCTACATCAGAGTGGCGCGGCGGTAGCATGGATTGGTTATCTGCAGAGGACCGCATTTGTCACCTCTGTGTGAGCAGAGACAGAGGTCGTGCTCCCTATGTGGATAGTCTTAATTTTTCTGGCAGACTGAGCGACGACCACTTGCATAGAGCGGATGAATCTGTGCCGCCCGGTTGGAGGGCGCCACACCAGCGGATCGGGTTGTCGCAGGTGTGATTTCATCACAGCAGTCGGAGTTAGAGCAGGTTGCATTCCTGCATGGACTAGAGGTAGAATCGTTACCACATGCACTTGAGGTACAGGTTTCTGTTGTTGTTGTGCATGTGGAGGAGGCCTGTGGATTATGTCCAATGCAGTTGAGGCCGCGAGTTATACCGGCAGACTTATTGGTAATCGTGGCAGTTCGGTGTTTTGACCTTGTGCTTGGGATTGGTTGGCACAATGCCACAGGATGTTTGACTATGGAGAGAGAGAACTTTGACCTCCTGCGAGGCAGACGAGAGGAGGCTTAGTTGTTGAGATTGTTAGAGCACACAGGTTATAGCGACAGTGTGAGAGGTGCTTACGGCGGCACTGGGACTCAAGGATATCCCTATTGCCCGTGAGATCCCGATTGTGATTTCACCTGAGCTGTTGATGATGCCGCCGGTTAGGGAGATAGAGATTGCGTTTGACGTGATTCGGGAAACCGCGCCACCCTCGACAGCGTCTCATTGGTTATCGCCTGTAGAGCTGAGAGAGCTGATGGCGTAGTTGCAAGATCTGATGGATCGGGGGGTCTGTTTGACCTTGCCACGCCGTTGATATACGGTAGTGATGCCACGTCATTGATACACGACGGCGAGGGTTCTTTGTGGTTTGAGCACAGGCAGGTCCGGATATTATTTAGGACCTTTTGATGGAGTTATACTCCGGCAGTTATTGTATGATGCGAGTACCTACTTGGAATCAGACAGCCGAGGACTTTGCCTAGATGGCGTTCAGTACACGGTAGGGGCATTATGAGCTCATAGTGAGGCCAAATGGAATGATTAATGCCATGTTGTCTTCAAGATTTGAGTAATTGTGTGTTCCAGTTGTACTTGAACGGATTGGGAGTGGTGTTCCCCAAGGATATTATAATTTACTCCCTGAGTGACTTGGAGTAAGAGGAGCACTTATGGATGTGCTACAATGCTTTGGTGGAAGAAGCTGTATGCCGTGTTATTGAGGTACAAGTTATGCCTTCAGAAGCATATTTCTTGGGTCACATTGTTTTACCCGTAGGAACGACTGTAGAAATCGGCCAAAGTGGATGCCATTCGTGATTGGCCGAGATCTATGTTGTTGTTGAGGTAAGGAGCTTCTTGGACAGGATAGTGCTAGCAGAGCTTGACGAGCGGATAATGAGACTGATACCGGCGCCAATTTTTGTACTGCTAGTGATGGGAGTTGGATTTGCGAGTTATAGTGATACCTCCCATAGTGACTGTCACGCCCCGAGTCCGCCAATTTGTACGGTTCGGGCACGCCAACAGACCCGCCAATTGGGTACGACCTTTCGCTACCCGATTGGAACGGTAACATCCATGATAACACAACCAGTGTATGCGGAAGCTCAATATCAGAGTACTAAAAATCACTACAAATTTAAAACTTTCATTCAATAACAAATAGTTAATGCGGAAATGCAAGCATACTAGAGTGAACCAAGAACTTAATTTATTACACTTTACTTTTCTGAACTTGCAAATAAAATCATTACAATTTTTTTACATAATTTCCTCACCATACAAGGTTCACTCAAGAAATATATAAATGGGATACCTCTGCTAGACCCTCTAGGTCTCTATGCTGCTGGGCCCTTGCCCCTGTCGTATGCCTCGCCGTCTGCATCTGGACCGTCTCGACCGCTGCATCCACACCTGAACCTGTGGGGGAAGTCACCCAAGGGGTGTGAGAACTACAACTGAGTTCCCAGTGGGTTCAACCACCGAGAAAAAGTGTCCTACACCACTTGGTCCAATGGAAGCAATAATAATAGTGCTAGGAACTAAAATCCTCGATATCAAATGCAGCTATACAAAATAACACATCACTGTCTGTATATACTCATCAACCCAGCACTACACTGTCTAGCCATACTAGGCTACTAAGCACCAACTCGGCCACTATGCCGCTGTATACAAGGTCCAACTAACCCGGCCACCTTGGCCACTCTATTTTTCTTTATTCTTTAGATTCTGGTGCTTTAGTTCAAGTAAACCCTCGGAAATTTCTTATCCAACGGGCCCCAGCCCGGTAGTCCTGCTACCATAAGATAAGATTTCTAAGGTTGCCGATAACACCCGCAAGTGTTACCCCGTCCTACGGAAGAAGCGTCCCGAACGGGTCTCTACCCGGGAGAGGGATACTGCCCGTACCTCCAACATGGGCTGGCTTCACCGTAGGTCCGCCCGTTTTATCTTTATATTTTCTTTCTTTTCTTTTTACTTTAGTTCTTAGCCTCTTTGCCTTTGAACACTTGCTTTCCTTTCTTATTTGAGCTTATAGCTCCCTTTTTGCCACTGGCAAATCACTTTCTCTTTTCTTTGAGCATTTAGCTCCTTGCTTTCACTTTTAGCCCTTCGAAAGTACCTCGTCCGACGGGTCACTGCCCAGGGAGTCCTGCTCCACTTGACGAGTCTCAAATTCGAAGGCGCCATTTACATTTTCTTTATGCTTTTAGCCACTTTTAGCTTGCTTTTAATCTTTGCCTTTTTGTAACAATTTTTCCTCTTATCCTAGGTCTTGCCATAAGGATAACCTGAGAGTCCACTGGACTCTTAAACATTTCTCTTTTATTTCTTTAACTCAAATTGAAGTTAAAGTTATTGTCCATTTGCCCAGACACCCTATGACTCTCTAGGGTTATATTTGTTTAATTCTTTAACCTTGGGATCTTATCCCACTTTCCTGATTCCTCACTGAATCTTAGAGTTAACTTAACTCTACTTTCCTGTTCCACTTTTAACTTAGAGTTACACGGACTCTAATCTCCTGTTTTTCCTTTCATGTCTCCACACTTGATCCACCTTTTCCGTCCTCCTGATTCCTTACTGAATCCTAGAGTCAACTTGACTCTATTTTCCTGTCTGTGAGTTTAAACTCTTCTAGCTCAACTTAGGTTCCCTTTACCTAAGTCCCATGTCATACTTGTCCTAGAGTTCCATGACTCTATGCTGACCTCTAGTTCACCTTAGGTTTCCTTTACCTAAGTTCCATGTCATACTCATCCTAGAGTTCCTTGACTCTATGTTGAACACTAGTTCTCCTTAGGTTCTCTTTACCTAAGTTCCATGTCATATACACCTAGAGTTTTCTGACTCTATGTTGATCACTCTATCCAGTGTCCTTAGGTTATCACCTAAGACCATGCCACTCATCCTTCCTAGGATAACTCCTAAGTTGATGTCACTCGTCAAACCCCTAAACTAGGTTTTCTCCTAGTCTTACTACCAACAAGTTCTGTTCCCTTATATCACATGATTCCTAGGGTTGTACCCTAACATGATCACAGTCATAAATAGCTATTCATTTTCGTGCATGCAGTTATTTTCATCTCATTCATAAAATAGTAATTACTTCTACGCATACATATTCATCATATATCTTTGGCAACCAACAGTTGCACTTTTCCTCTGTGTCCCTGTGCACAAGCACATTTATTCTTCAATCTCTGGCAACCAATAGTTGCACTTTTTCATCTGAATACATCTACACAGGCAATCATAATCATAATTACCTAACGCCTCTAACAGGCTACTATCATGCTTCGAATCGAAAAGCAAAGGAGCAAGGGGAGAGGTCACCCAATTTCGGCAGAATCCCCCACCTTGTGGTGTCCCCAATTGCTTGTAGACACTTGCAATTGGTCTCCGCGCGATTCTTCTTGTTTCCTTGAGCTTGCACGTATAACGGTGCGCATCCCTCGAGTCCGCACGCAAAACGGTGCACGTCCTCCAAACCTGCAGGCAAAACGGTGCACGTTAATAAAACTCGTGCGCAAACGGTGTACGTCATTTTAGCCTGCACGCAAAACGGTGCGCGTGAACTCAATCTGCACGCAAAACGGTGCACTTACCTCAAATCTGCACGCAAAACGATGCATGCTTTACTATAGGGTCGCACGCAAAACGGTGCACGTTTTTCTAGCCCTGCACGAAAAACGATATATATTATTAGAAACTGCACGCAAAACGGTGTGCGACAAAACGATCTGCACGCAAAACGGTGCACGTACCTCGGATCTGCACGCAAAACGATGCACGATCTACTGTAGGATTGCACGCAAAACGGTGCACGTTTTCTAATCCTGCACGAAAAATGATGTATAATATTAGAGACTGCACGCAAAACGGTGCGCGACAAAATGATCTGCACGCAAAACGGTGCATGCTTAACTGTAAGGCTGCACGCAAAACGGTGCATATTTTTCTTGTCCTGCACGCAAAACGATGCAAAATATTAGACTTTGCACGTAAAACGGTGCACAACAACTCAATCGGCGCGTAAAACGGAGCACGTACCTCGGGTTGGCACGTAAAACGGTGCACGTTCCTTTTTCAACGTTGCACGCAAAACGGTGCACTTTTTCCAAGTTTGCGCCCAAAACTGCGCATTTTTGCCGAATCCGCACGCAAAACGGTGCATTTTTCTACAACTTGCACGCAAAATGAGGCGCGCCAAAACTGCTCCCCGACAGTCTGCGCAGTAAAACGGCACAGTATAATTCGATTTCTAACACGCAACACGGTACGGGGTCAACTCCAAACCCAAAGAAGGCCTAAAAACTGTGCCAAAAATATCGTAAAAATAACGTGCGGGGCTTACCTCGTAAGTTGCGCCGTTCCATCTCACAAAATTTCCTCCTCTTCTCTCTCTCTCTCTCTCTCTCTCTCTCTCTCTCTCTCTCTCAGCTCTCGAAGCTCTCTCGAAGCTCGGTCGGAGAAGAAGAACAGAAAGGAGAGGAGGAAGGGTCTGCGAGGGAGAAGGAAGAAGAAGAAAAGAAAAAGAAAGAGAAAAGAAAGGAGAGTGGTCCGTGAACCGGGTCTACGGAACCGCCCAATGGAAAATCACCAGGTGGCGGTCCACCACAAAGGGGGCGCGCAATGGGTCTAGGGAGCGCCCCCAACGCCACGCGGCGCGCGCAGGACTCATCTGTGCGCGCCAGCTGTGCGCATTGCGCAGCGCGCCACACGCCTTGGAAAATTCATTTTTGTCCCGTTTTCTGTCCGTTTTTCGTCCGTTTCCGTCCAAATTTGACAGGCGGCTTCGTTTCGGCTTAATTTATCACAGAAAATTTTAAATTTTCAGTTTGGGCCATTTCTGGGTCACCAAAAGACCCACTGTATCCAGAATCATTGGCGGACCCCGTTCTCGCAATCCGGGTATCCGATCAACCCGAAATTTTTACCGTGATCTTAAAACATAATTACACAGCTCCCGTAATTTTCTCAAAATTTTTTGACACTGTTGGCGGAGCCCGTTCCCACTATCCGGCCTCCGATTAACGCGAAACTTTTTCTGTAGCCTTAAAACATATTTACGGGGCTCCCGTAATTTTTTCGGAATTTTTCGACACTGTGAATTTTCCACTAAAAATCTGGGCCCCCTTTCTCCAATAAATTTTTAGATCTCTCCATTTTAACCCGAATTGGGCCCAACTCGCGTCCAAATGTTCCTTACTTCCCCAACTTTCATAACACTAGTATTTCATACCACCTTTATTTACATTTATTTATGTGCCGAAAATTCGGTACATTACATTCTACCCCCCTTAAAATAAGTTTCGTCCTCGAAACTTGAATCACACCTCGACTCCTACTTGATCGAGAGGGAGGAAATCTTGCCCTCACTACTGGGCTCACTGTATATCGTGATCGGCATCAATTGCCTGCTCGCCGAGACTACACGAGCAACTCATCCTCGGATCCCTATCTCAATTCAGGGGCAAACACAGACCTGGTGTCTGGCCACTTTCACCAAGTAGGTGAAAGACACAGTTGAGCATTTGTTCTCCCAATTGCCACGAATGACCCAGTTTTTACTTGCGAAATTTTTACTTTAATTCCCCCATCATTCTTTTCACAACGAGGTTGCATCTGCAACTAATTACATTTACCGCATTTCCTTTTCGATCGCTCAGCTGCCTAATGTGGAGGGCAAAGGCCAATCCACGAGTTCTCAACTATCACACATGCTGCTAGTGCTCTAAGTCCACGGGTTATCAGCTAACCCGACACCTCGGACTACTAATAGGTTCACAGACCACGGTCAAATAGGGGCCTATAGCCCAAAACTAGTCCAACACTGTACAATGGCTCTCACTAGCCCACAGACCCAATCGTCGTACGGGTAGATCCCCAATCAGGATTACTATCCCAACACTCCAACTAGGAGCTACAATACCTCAATCACCACTAGCACTACGGCCTGATCATATCACACTCTCAGTGTACTAACAGCCTCAAGGCTCATACGTGGCATTCCACGTCCCCGGGTCATCGCTCGGACTACCGTCCCGAACAAATCTCTATCATGCCCCGCCATCAGGTCTCGGGCCGCTGTCTCACACAGCCGACTGCGCCTGCCCACTGGGCTACAGGCCCACAGTCCACAAACATGGTCCAGGCACGGATCGTCCTAACGCGAACCCGCAAATCGTCGCCACGCGACCACTATGCTCCACTGAGCGAAAACCAACTAACTAGTCGTCAATCCACGATCCAAACTCTGTATTGACTCTGGCCACACAGGGCAAAGGCTCACACGCCAACTAATCAGCTCTCTCTGGCTAGACGATGCTTGTGCTCCATGAGCACCAAAACAGTTGGACGTCCTATGCCTCCCACGCTAACTCGCAAAAATCCAGTGTTAAGCGATTTGCTTAACCACCCCAACGGCTCTTGTGCATCTCTCCCAACTGGGTCGAGGCACCATAGTAATTGTTCACCAACTCTGGTGATTAACCCACAAACCCTGCGGTGGCAATCCCTGCCATTACACCGATCTATTAGAATGGCGCCACAAAACTCTCGCTCTTCGAGAGATCCTCGCACCTTGAAGCCTACTCTGGGCCTCACTAACTCCACTATGCGGCAATCTAGCCAAAATCAACACGCCACCCGGTCACTACCGTCATCAGGGCGAACTCACGCCGCCCGGCCCGTAAATCTTTCTTGCCCTAACCCTTAGGGCACAGCAACTTGGCTCTCGCGACATAGCGATCACCCTTTACCTCGCGAGTCGGTCTCTCCCTGGACCTTACTAACTCTACTTTGCCAGCAACCCAGCTGACACAAGCGTAAAACACCCTATGCTGAAGGTGTTGGCTGCGCCGACAAAAGTTCGGCGGCCACTGCCATTCTCTTTACTGTCGCCCCTACAGGCGGTGACGCCGTATACTCATACGTTGTTTGTGCAGCCTCAGCTTGCTGCGCTATTAGCCACTGGAGCCCATCAATCTGCTCCGACTGTCACATCGACGCCACACTTAGGCGTCGGAATCCGCCTCCCTGCCGGCAGAAAATTTTCGCCTATCGGCGAGAAGGTTCATCTGCTGCTAGACCACACTAATAAGTGCGTCCACCCTCTATCACAGCTCGTGTACCTTGTTCGACCCCGAGCCCTCTCGTGGCTCGAGTCGAAACAAGCGCGTATTCCCACGTGGTGTCATCGCTAATATGCACACCACAACGAGACGATTTGCCCAAATTTTAGCCATTTGAGCAACGCGCAAACTATATACCGACAAAAAGGCTCGTCGACCCAATCATGCGAAAGTATAAGAGGGTACTCCTTTTCATCTCCAACATTACGTTGTCGGCCGCCAACGTAATATCCGAAGAATAAAAGCTCGTCGCCCTCGATCAGTCCCAATATCCTTTTTGGGAACAACAATAACCAATCAAATACTTTCGCCTAATAATCCACACACTCTCTCGTGCTAATCCCTAGGGTCTCCCTAAGGTTGCTAACCACCTAGGACTGTTCCTAGGCTCTAATACCACTCTAATCTGTCACTACACTATCTGTGTACAACCATCGACCCAGCACTACACTGTCTAGCCATACTAGGCTACTAAGCACCAACTCGGCCACTATGCCGCTGTATACAAGGTCCAACTAACCCGGCCACCTTGGCCACTCTATTTTTCTTTATTCTTTAGATTCTGGTGCTTTAGTTCAAGTAAACCCTCGGAAATTTCTTATCCAACGGGCCCCAGCCCGGCAGTCCTGCTACCATAAGATAAGATCTCTAAGGTTGCCGATAACACCCGCAAGTGTTACCCCGTCCTACGGAAGAAGCGTCCCGAACGGGTCTCTACCCGCGAGAGGGATACTGCCCGTACCTCCAACATGGGCTGGCTTCACCGTAGGTCCGCCCGTTTTATCTTTATATTTTCTTTCTTTTCTTTTTACTTTAGTTCTTAGCCTCTTTGCCTTTGAACACTTGCTTTCCTTTCCTATTTGAGCTTATAGCTCCCTTTTTGCCACTGGTAAATCACTTTCTCTTTTCTTTGAGCATTTAGCTCCTTGCTTTCACTTTTAGCCCTTCGAAAGTACCTCGTCCGACGGGTCACTGCCCAGGGAGTCCTGCTCCACTTGACGAGTCTCAAATTCGAAGGCGCCATTTACATTTTCTTTATGCCTTTAGCCACTTTTAGCTTGCTTTTAATCTTTGCCTTTTTGTAACAATTTTTTCTCTTATCCTAGGTCTTGCCATAAGGATAACCTGAGAGTCCCCTGGACTCTTAAACATTTCTCTTTTATTTCTTTAACTCAAATTGAAGTTAAAGTTATTGTCCATTTGCCCAGACACCCTATGACTCTCTAGGGTTATATTTGTTTAATTCTTTAACCTTGGGATCTTATCCCACTTTCCTGATTCCTCACTGAATCTTAGAGTTAACTTAACTCTACTTTCCTGTTCCACTTTTAACTTAGAGTTACACGGACTCTAATCTCCTGTTTTCCCTTTCATGTCTCCACACTTGATCCACCTTTTCCGTCCTCCTGATTCCTTACTGAATCCTAGAGTCAACTTGACTCTATTTTTCCTGTCTGTGAGTTTAAACTCTTCTAGCTCAACTTAGGTTCCCTTTACCTAAGTCCCATGTCATACTTGTCCTAGAGTTCCATGACTCTATGCTGACCTCTAGTTCACCTTAGGTTTCCTTTACCTAAGTTCCATGTCATACTCATCCTAGAGTTCCTTGACTCTATGTTGAACACTAGTTCTCCTTAGGTTCTCTTTACCTAAGTTCCATGTCATATACACCTAGAGTTTTCTGACTCTATGTTGATCACTCTATCCAGTGTCCTTAGGTTATCACCTAAGACCATGCCACTCATCCTTCCTAGGATAACTCCTAAGTTGATGTCACTCGTCAAACCCCTAAACTAGGTTTTCTCCTAGTCTTACTACCAACAAGTTCTGTTCCCTTATATCACATGATTCCTAGGGTTGTACCCTAACATGATCACAGTCATAAATAGCTATTCATTTTCGTGCATGCAGTTATTTTCATCTCATTCATAAAATAGTAATTACTTCTACGCATACATATTCATCATATATCTTTGGCAACCAACAGTTGCACTTTTCCTCTGTGTCCCTGTGCACAAGCACATTTATTCTTCAATCTCTGGCAACCAACAGTTGCACTTTTTCATCTGAATACATCTACACAGGCAATCATAATCATAATTACCTAACGCCTCTAACAGGCTACTATCATGCTTCGAATCGAAAAGCAAAGGAGCAAGGGGAGAGGTCACCCAATTTCGGCAGAATCCCCCACCTTGTGGTGTCCCCAATTGCTTGTAGACACTTGCAATTGGTCTCCGCGCGATTCTTCTTGTTTCCTTGAGCTTGCACGTATAACGGTGCGCATCCCTCGAGTCCGCACGCAAAACGGTGCACGTCCTCCAAACCTGCAGGCAAAACGGTGCACGTTAATAAAACTCGTGCGCAAACGGTGTACGTCATTTTAGCCTGCACGCAAAACGGTGCGCGTGAACTCAATCTGCACGCAAAACGGTGCACTTACCTCAAATCATCACGCAAAACGATGCATGCTTTACTATAGGGTCGCACGCAAAACGGTGCACGTTTTTCTAGCCCTGCACGAAAAACGATATATATTATTAGAAACTGCACGCAAAACGGTGTGCGACAAAACGATCTGCACGCAAAATGGTGCACGTACCTCGAATCTGCACGCAAAACGATGCACGATCTACTGTAGGATTGCACGCAAAACGGTGCACGTTTTCTAATCCTGCACGAAAAATGATGTATAATATTAGAGACTGCACGCAAAACGGTGCGCGACAAAATGATCTGCACGCAAAACGGTGCATGCTTAACTGTAAGGCTGCACGCAAAACGGTGCATATTTTTCTTGTCCTGCACGCAAATCGATGCAAAATATTAGACTTTGCACGTAAAACGGTGCACAACAACTCAATCGGCGCGTAAAACGGAGCACGTACCTCGGGTTGGCACGTAAAACGGTGCACGTTCCTTTTTCAACGTTGCACGCAAAACGGTGCACTTTTTCCAAGTTTGCGCCCAAAACTGCGCATTTTTGCCGAATCCGCACGCAAAACGGTGCATTTTTCTACAACTTGCACGCAAAATGAGGCGCGCCAAAACTGCTCCCCGACAGTCTGCGCAGTAAAACGGCACAGTATAATTCGATTTCTAACACGCAACACGGTACGGGGTCAACTCCAAACCCAAAGAAGGCCTAAAAACTGTGCCAAAAATACCGTAAAAATAACGTGCGGGGCTTACCTCGTAAGTTGCGCCGTTCCATCTCACAAAATTTCCTCCTCTTCTCTCTCTCTCTCTCTCTCTCTCTCTCTCTCTCAGCTCTCGAAGCTCTCTCGAAGCTCGGTCGGAGAAGAAGAACAGAAAGGAGAGGAGGAAGGGTCTGCGAGGGAGAAGGAAGAAGAAGAAAAGAAAAAGAAAGAGAAAAGAAAGGAGAGTGGTCCGTGAACCGGGTCTACGGAACCGCCCAATGGAAAATCACCAGGTGGCGGTCCACCACAAAGGGGGCGCGCACCGGGTCTAGGGAGCGCCCCCCAACGCCACGCGGCGCGCGCAGGACTCATCTGTGCGCGCCAGCTGTGCGCATTGCGCAGCGCGCCACACGCCTTGGAAAATTCATTTTTGTCCCGTTTTCTGTCCGTTTTTCGTCCGTTTCCGTCCAAATTTGACAGGCGGCTTCGTTTCGGCTTAATTTATCACAGAAAATTTTAAATTTTCAGTTTGGGCCATTTCTGGGTCACCAAAAGACCCACTGTATCCAGAATCATTGGCGGACCCCGTTCTCGCAATCTGGGTATCCGATCAACCCGAAATTTTTACCGTGATCTTAAAACATAATTACACAGCTCCCGTAATTTTCTCAAAATTTTTTGACACTGTTGGCGGAGCCCGTTCCCACTATCCGGCCTCCGATTAACGCGAAACTTTTTCTGTGGCCTTAAAACATATTTACGGGGCTACCGTAATTTTTTCGGAATTTTTCGACACTGTGAATTTTCCACTAAAAATCTGGGCCCCCTTTCTCCAATAAATTTTTAGATCTCTCCATTTTAACCCGAATTGGGCCCAACTCGCGTCCAAATGTTCCTTACTTCCCCAACTTTCATAACACTAGTATTTCATACCACCTTTATTTACATTTATTTATGTGCCGAAAATTCGGTACATTACATTCTACCCCCCTTAAAATAAGTTTCGTCCTCGAAACTTGAATCACACCTCGACTCCTACTTGATCGAGAGGGAGGAAATCTTGCCCTCACTACTGGGCTCACTGTATATCGTGATCGGCATCAATTGCCTGCTCGCCGAGACTACACGAGCAACTCATCCTCGGATCCCTATCTCAATTCAGGGGCAAACACAGACCTGGTGTCTGGCCACTTTCACCAAGTAGGTGAAAGACACAGTTGAGCATTTGTTCTCCCAATTGCCACGAATGACCCAGTTTTTACTTGCGAAATTTTTACTTTAATTCCGCCATCATTCTTTTCACAACGAGGTTGCATCTGCAACTAATTACATTTACCGCATTTCCTTTTCGATCGCTCAGCTGCCTAATGTGGAGGGCAAAGGCCAATCCACGAGTTCTCAACTATCACACATGCTGCTAGTGCTCTAAGTCCACGGGTTATCAGCTAACCCGACACCTCGGACTACTAATAGGTTCACAGACCATGGTCAAATAGGGGCCTATAGCCCAAAACTAGTCCAACACTGTACAATGGCTCTCACTAGCCCACAGACCCAATCGTCGTACGGGTAGATCCCCAATCAGGATTACTATCCCAACACTCCAACTAGGAGCTACAATACCTCAATCACCACTAGCACTACGGCCTGATCATATCACACTCTCAGTGTACTAACAGCCTCAAGGCTCATACGTGGCATTCCACGTCCCCGGGTCATCGCTCGGACTACCGTCCCGAACAAATCTCTATCATGCCCCGCCATCAGGTCTCGGGCCGCTGTCTCACACAGCCGACTGCGCCTGCCCACTGGGCTACAGGCCCACAGTCCACAAACATGGTCCAGGCACGGATCGTCCTAACGCGAACCCGCAAATCGTCGCCACGCGACCACTATGCTCCACTGAGCGAAAACCAACTAACTAGTCGTCAATCCACGATCCAAACTCTGTATTGACTCTGGCCACACAGGGCAAAGGCTCACACGCCAACTAATCAGCTCTCTCTGGCTAGACGATGCTTGTGCTCCATGAGCACCAAAACAGTTGGACGTCCTATGCCTCCCACGCTAACTCGCAAAAATCCAGTGTTAAGCGATTTGCTTAACCACCCCAACGGCTCTTGTGCATCTCTCCCAACTGGGTCGAGGCACCATAGTAATTGTTCACCAACTCTGGTGATTAACCCACAAACCCTGCGGTGGCAATCCCTGCCATTACACCGATCTATTAGAATGGCGCCACAAAACTCTCGCTCTTCGAGAGATCCTCGCACCTTGAAGCCTACTCTGGGCCTCACTAACTCCACTATGCGGCAATCTAGCCAAAATCAACACGCCACCCGGTCACTACCGTCATCAGGGCGAACTCACGCCGCCCGGCCCGTAAATCTTTCTTGCCCTAACCCTTAGGGCACAGCAACTTGGCTCTCGCGACATAGCGATCACCCTTTACCTCGCGAGTCGGTCTCTCCCTGGACCTTACTAACTCTACTTTGCCAGCAACCCAGCTGACACAAGCGTAAAACACCCTATGCTGAAGGTGTTGGCTGCGCCGACAAAAGTTCGGCGGCCACTGCCATTCTCTTTACTGTCGCCCCTACAGGCGGTGACGCCGTATACTCATACGTTGTTTGTGCAGCCTCAGCTTGCTGCGCTATTAGCCACTGGAGCCCATCAATCTGCTCCGACTGTCACATCGACGCCACACTTAGGCGTCGGAATCCGCCTCCCTGCCGGCAGAAAATTTTCGCCTATCGGCGAGAAGGTTCATCTGCTGCTAGACCACACTAATAAGTGCGGCCACCCTCTATCACAGCTCGTGTACCTTGTTCGACCCCGAGCCCTCTCGTGGCTCGAGTCGAAACAAGCGCGTATTCCCACGTGGTGTCATCGCTAATATGCACACCACAACGAGACGATTTGCCCAAATTTTAGCCATTTGAGCAACGCGCAAACTATATACCGACAAAAAGGCTCGTCGACCCAATCATGCGAAAGTATAAGAGGGTACTCCTTTTCATCTCCAACATTACGTTGTCGGCCGCCAACGTAATATCCGAAGAATAAAAGCTCGTCGCCCTCGATCAGTCCCAATATCCTTTTTGGGAACAACAATAACCAATCAAATACTTTCGCCTAATAATCCACACACTCTCTCGTGCTAATCCCTAGGGTCTCCCTAAGGTTGCTAACCACCTAGGACTGTTCCTAGGCTCTGATACCACTCTAATCTGTCACTACACTATCTGTGTACAACCATCGACCCAGCACTACACTGTCTAGCCATACTAGGCTACTAAGCACCAACTCGGCCACTATGCCGCTGTATACAAGGTCCAACTAACCCGGCCACCTTGGCCACTCTATTTTTCTTTATTCTTTAGATTCTGGTGCTTTAGTTCAAGTAAACCCTCGGAAATTTCTTATCCAACGGGCCCCAGCCCGGTAGTCCTGCTACCATAAGATAAGATTTCTAAGTTTGCCGATAACACCCGCAAGTGTTACCCCGTCCTACGGAAGAAGCGTCCCGAACGGGTCTCTACCCGGGAGAGGGATACTGCCCGTACCTCCAACATGGGCTGGCTTCACCGTAGGTCCGCCCGTTTTATCTTTATATTTTCTTTCTTTTCTTTTTACTTTAGTTCTTAGCCTCTTTGCCTTTGAACACTTGCTTTCCTTTCTTATTTGAGCTTATAGCTCCCTTTTTGCCACTGGCAAATCACTTTCTCTTTTCTTTGAGCATTTAGCTCCTTGCTTTCACTTTTAGCCCTTCGAAAGTATCTCGTCCGACGGGTCACTGCCCAGGGAGTCCTGCTCCACTTGACGAGTCTCAAATTCGAAGGCGCCATTTACATTTTCTTTATGCTTTTAGCCACTTTTAGCTTGCTTTTAATCTTTGCCTTTTTGTAACAATTTTTCCTCTTATCCTAGGTCTTGCCATAAGGATAACCTGAGAGTCCCCTGGACTCTTAAACATTTCTCTTTTATTTCTTTAACTCAAATTGAAGTTAAAGTTATTGTCCATTTGCCCAGACACCCTATGACTCTCTAGGGTTATATTTGTTTAATTCTTTAACCTTGGGATCTTATCCCACTTTCCTGATTCCTCACTGAATCTTAGAGTTAACTTAACTCTACTTTCCTGTTCCACTTTTAACTTAGAGTTACACGGACTCTAATCTCCTGTTTTCCCTTTCATGTCTCCACACTTGATCCACCTTTTCCGTCCTCCTGATTCCTTACTGAATCCTAGAGTCAACTTGACTCTATTTTTCCTGTCTGTGAGTTTAAACTCTTCTAGCTCAACTTAGGTTCCCTTTACCTAAGTCCCATGTCATACTTGTCCTAGAGTTCCATGACTCTATGCTGACCTCTAGTTCACCTTAGGTTTCCTTTACCTAAGTTCCATGTCATACTCATCCTAGAGTTCCTTGACTCTATGTTGAACACTAGTTCTCCTTAGGTTCTCTTTACCTAAGTTCCATGTCATATACACCTAGAGTTTTCTGACTCTATGTTGATCACTCTATCCAGTGTCCTTAGGTTATCACCTAAGACCATGCCACTCATCCTTCCTAGGATAACTCCTAAGTTGATGTCACTCGTCAAACCCCTAAACTAGGTTTTCTCCTAGTCTTACTACCAACAAGTTCTGTTCCCTTATATCACATGATTCCTAGGGTTGTACCCTAACATGATCACAGTCATAAATAGCTATTCATTTTCGTGCATGCAGTTATTTTCATCTCATTCATAAAATAGTAATTACTTCTACGCATACATATTCATCATATATCTTTGGCAACCAACAGTTGCACTTTTCCTCTGTGTCCCTGTGCACAAGCACATTTATTCTTCAATCTCTGGCAACCAACAGTTGCACTTTTTCATCTGAATACATCTACACAGGCAATCATAATCATAATTACCTAACGCCTCTAACAGGCTACTATCATGCTTCGAATCGAAAAGCAAAGGAGCAAGGGGAGAGGTCACCCAATTTCGGCAGAATCCCCCACCTTGTGGTGTCCCCAATTGCTTGTAGACACTTGCAATTGGTCTCCGCGCGATTCTTCTTGTTTCCTTGAGCTTGCACGTATAACGGTGCGCATCCCTCGAGTCCGCACGCAAAACGGTGCACGTCCTCCAAACCTGCAGGCAAAACGGTGCACGTTAATAAAACTCGTGCGCAAACGGTGTACGTCATTTTAGCCTGCACGCAAAACGGTGCGCGTGAACTCAATCTGCACGCAAAACGGTGCACTTACCTCAAATCATCACGCAAAACGATGCATGCTTTACTATAGGGTCGCACGCAAAACGGTGCACGTTTTTCTAGCCCTGCACGAAAAACGATATATATTATTAGAAACTGCACGCAAAACGGTGTGCGACAAAACGATCTGCACGCAAAATGGTGCACGTACCTCGAATCTGCACGCAAAACGATGCACGATCTACTGTAGGATTGCACGCAAAACGGTGCACGTTTTCTAATCCTGCACGAAAAATGATGTATAATATTAGAGACTGCACGCAAAACGGTGCGCGACAAAATGATCTGCACGCAAAACGGTGCATGCTTAACTGTAAGGCTGCACGCAAAACGGTGCATATTTTTCTTGTCCTGCACGCAAATCGATGCAAAATATTAGACTTTGCACGTAAAACGGTGCACAACAACTCAATCGGCGCGTAAAACGGAGCACGTACCTCGGGTTGGCACGTAAAACGGTGCACGTTCCTTTTTCAACGTTGCACGCAAAACGGTGCACTTTTTCCAAGTTTGCGCCCAAAACTGCGCATTTTTGCCGAATCCGCACGCAAAACGGTGCATTTTTCTACAACTTGCACGCAAAATGAGGCGCGCCAAAACTGCTCCCCGACAGTCTGCGCAGTAAAACGGCACAGTATAATTCGATTTCTAACACGCAACACGGTACGGGGTCAACTCCAAACCCAAAGAAGGCCTAAAAACTGTGCCAAAAATACCGTAAAAATAACGTGCGGGGCTTACCTCGTAAGTTGCGCCGTTCCATCTCACAAAATTTCCTCCTCTTCTCTCTCTCTCTCTCTCTCTCTCTCTCTCTCTCTCTCTCTCTCTCAGCTCTCGAAGCTCTCTCGAAGCTCGGTCGGAGAAGAAGAACAGAAAGGAGAGGAGGAAGGGTCTGCGAGGGAGAAGGAAGAAGAAGAAAAGAAAAAGAAAGAGAAAAGAAAGGAGAGTGGTCCGTGAACCGGGTCTACGGAACCCCCCAATGGAAAATCACCAGGTGGCGGTCCACCACAAAGGGGGCGCGCACCGGGTCTAGGGAGCGCCCCCAACGCCACGCGGCGCGCGCAGGACTCATCTGTGCGCGCCAGCTGTGCGCATTGCGCAGCGCGCCACACGCCTTGGAAAATTCATTTTTGTTTCGTTTTCTGTCCGTTTTTCGTCCGTTTCTGTCCAAATTTGACAGGCGGCTTCGTTTCGGCTTAATTTATCACAGAAAATTTTAAATTTTCAGTTTGGGCCATTTCTGGGTCACCAAAAGACCCGCTGTATCCAGAATCATTGGCGGACCCCGTTCTCGCAATCCGGGTATCCGATCAACCCGAAATTTTTACCGTGATCTTAAAACATAATTACACAGCTCCCGTAATTTTCTCAAAATTTTTTGACACTGTTGGCGGAGCCCGTTCCCACTATCCGGCCTCCGATTAACGCGAAACTTTTTCTGTGTCCTTAAAACATATTTACGGGACTCCCGTAATTTTTTCGGAATTTTTCGACACTGTGAATTTTCCACTAAAAATCTGGGCCCCCTTTCTCCAATAAATTTTTAGATCTCTCCATTTTAACCCGAATTGGGCCCAACTCGCGTCCAAATGTTCCTTACTTCCCCAACTTTCATAACACTAGTATTTTATACCACCTTTATTTACATTTATTTATGTGCCGAAAATTCGGTACATTACAGTGACTGTGGAGTTACCATTGGATTATTGTTGAGCATTCTGGATCACCCCGACAGGGCCACTGTGTTGGCGGATACCTGGAGCAGGAAAGTTGTCTGGGGTTAAGTTTGATGATTCCACAGCCGGCGCTATGTGGGACTGTTGAGGCAAACAGGGTTCGAGGTTGTAATCCTTGGGGGGGGGGGCCTTTCGATGGTAGATGGCGGAGGAGCATTCCACTCGGGTGGTCAGGATTCGGGAGTGACTGAGTGAGGACCCCAGCTTGTTAGGGCTCCCTTTTCTTAGTGGATGATCGTGTGGGTGTGTTTCGGATTGCCCTTGCTGAGATTGGCCCCAGAGTGTGGTGTTGGTGCGTATAGCACTGGTGGTTATTTTGTTTCCCCCAGTATTTTGTTGGAGTCCCTATGGTTTTCCACGTCTCAGCTCAGGAGTGTTATATTTTTGGATTCCTCGCCCGTGATTGACTCGCTCCATTTGAGATCTATGAGTGTTTGGAGTACGAGGGACGCCCGTTGCGAATTCTGGCTCGTGAGGTGAGGGAAATTGCGCAATCGGGCCATGCCGTACTAGTTATTGTTGTTTTTGAGGAGTAATCACGGGGAGTGAGTGATGACTTTGGAGCTAGAGACGGTGATTATGAGTACCTACCCTTAATTTTGAGACACCTTTTGGGTTATGTTAGTTTCGAGGACGAAACTTTTTTTTAGTGGGGGAGGATGTGAGGACTCGAAATTCCCGCGTTAGGATTCTTGCTTGATCGGCAACTTCTGGAGGCTTAAGTTGAGTTTTGGAAGTGTTTGTGCGCATATTGGACCCAAGAATTAGACTCAGCGCGAAGTTTGGATTAAGTTTACTTATCTGAATGCCTTCGAAAAATTTGAGGATTGGAATTTGGCAAAACGGACAGCGGATTTGGATTCAGCGCGCGACAACGATGAAAATGGACTACTTATTTGTATTTTTCGGAGCCCGGATGCCCGTGCACGGATTTTGAGGCAAGGGGCACTTTTCCGGCGGCTGGGGCAGCGCCGGTGACGGAGGGGCGCGGCGGCGCGGGCAGTGCGCGGGCAGTGCGCGGTGCTTCGGGGACAGGAGTACAACGTGGCGTTATTCTATTGGGCTAGGACGGACACGTGGCAGTTGAGGAGAGGCTGGTTCAGTGGTCGCGGTCCACGGTGCAGTGAGGGAGTGCCTCGGGATGCGTGCGTGTAGAGGGCGCAGGCGGCGGGCGCAGGCGCGCACATGGGCGCGTTGACGGCGTTTCCCGCGCTCGGGCGCGCCACGCGTCGGCGTCCGCGGCAGGCCACGCGGCACAAGGTGGTTGGTGGATTCGGCTGTAGCCTGTTTGGCGGGTAACGTGGCGCTTCCGGGCAGTTTCGGGCGCGGTCGGATGAGGTGCGTTCGACCCGATTTCGGAGCCCGAAAGTTTCGGGCGCCCGAAACCAGGGATACGGTTGGTATTTTGGCAATTGTTCGGTAAGCCTATAAATAGCTGTCACGCCCCGGGGTCGAAAACTGCGACCCGGGCTCGCCAACAGATCCGCCATCTGTACGGAAACTGCCGTACAGACGAAGCGTCTAACCTGCAGAAAGAACATCTACAGTAAACAGGTATCAGAGAGCTGAAAGTAGACTACTAAAAACTGAAATCAAACACTGTACAACTGAAAATAAAACCATATCCATCTCCCAAATATGATCGTAAACAAAGTCCTCTGATACAAAACTCAAAAGGGAGGTATCTCCAATAAATACATCAGTGTACAAACTCTCGATACAAGAATATCCTCACTACAACAGTCTCTCAAACTGTAAAGGTAAGATACAACTCTATACCTCTCTACAAAGGTCTCTCAACAGAGTAACAGAAGTGAACTAATCAACTGGAGCTCTCCTCTGAAGGGGTACCGCTACACTCCAACGACGGGTAGGGAACTAGCTCGCGACTCCCTCGCCTCGGCCAGAAGGATCAGCAACAGGAGCACAGGAACGAAGAAGAAGTCCCTGGGGAAAAGACACCACGACGGGTGTGAGAACTACTTCCCACAGTAGTTCTCAGTGGGTGCCGTCAACAAGTCCAACGGTCTGCCCACCAAGTCTACTAGAGGTAAAAGATAACAGGCAAGGAAAACAGAATAAGAAAAGCTGGATCTACTCTACAGCTATCATGCCTCTATCTAGACACTCAAAAGTGGAACAGAAGAAAGTAAATGAGACCACTCGCACCCAAGGTGCTCAATCGTCCCAATCGAACTGACTACCTCAAAGGTCCAGCCAAGCCCGCGCCTGTCGACTAGGAACGCTCCTGCCCACTACCACACATCCACATGAGGACGGGATTTACGTGGGGCGTCCTGTCCGACTAACTCATCCCTCGCGCAAAACTGCCTCAACAGGCCAACCATCGCATCCACAGCGGCATCTCAAGGGGCGCGGCCCCAACTGAGGAAAACGGCGCGGCATAGAGTAATCACGCATTGGCATATGCAGGCTAGTCCAAATCCACGCTCACTCACAGAACGGTAGGACTCAAGATCCCCAAAAATCTCGCACAACAGTCGGAGCACTCTCGACGACTCAGCTGATCGGCTAACTCGAAACACGAGACACTAGCCTCTCCAACAGCTCGCAGCACAAAGCACACTGGCTGGAGATACTCCACAGCCAGGAACGACCCACAACTCAGGGTAACAAAACAGGTCGGACAACACTCAACGACCTGGGACCACCGTCAACCCCAACGGTTCCCAACAAGACGGACCGGAAGATACTCGACGGCCCGGGACTGCCGTCTACTCAACGGCTCCCTCCCATGACAGCACAACAGGAAAACAAGACCTCTCGGGACTACCGTTTACTCAAACGGCTCCCCGCACAGATAAGCAACCCGCTACAACTACCAGACTCCACTCTGCTCCCAAGCAAGAGTGCAAAAGCATCCCACACTAAAAGCAAGTCCCGACCTCTCGGCCCACTACCCGGGCGAGAAAACACTATGTCCAGGGATGAAAAACAGTGTGGATGTCTAAGCATAAATAACCCTAGCCCAAGTGAGGGTTTTCTACTGGTCTGGTTACACATGCAACATATGACGGGGGTGCTAGGTCAAGTTCCAAGATAACTATATTAACAGATAATAAAAGGAATAACAATTCCTACAATATAGCATGCTACACAATGAAATAAGCTATCA
Organism: Tillandsia fasciculata; assembly: GCA_029168755.2. NCBI lineage: Eukaryota > Viridiplantae > Streptophyta > Magnoliopsida > Poales > Bromeliaceae > Tillandsia > Tillandsia fasciculata. The sequence continues at coordinate 21,015 of JAQOTM010000510.1, read as the reverse complement.
TGCATAGTCCTACAACAGTAGAAATACTGTACAGTCCATAAAACTTGGAGATAAGGCCACCCACCTCGATTTGCCACCAATTGCTCGTAGACACTTGCAATTGGCCTCCACGCGATCCGCTGCGCAAACGGGGCACGCCGCCGGAGTCCGCACCAGAAACGGAGTCTGCACATAACACGGTGCACGGTGTCAGGATCCGCACGCAAAACGGAGTCCGCACGCAAAACGGTGCACGGTGCCGGAGTCCGCACGCAAAACGGTGCACGGTGCCAGGATCCGCCCGCAAAACGGGGTCCGCACGCAAAACGGTGCAGTGCCGGAGTCCGCACGCAAAACGGTGCACGGTGCCAGGATCCGCCCGCAAAACGGGGTCCGCACGCAAAACGGTGCACAGTGCCGGAGTCCGCACGCAAAACGGTGCACGGTGCCAGGATCCGCCCGCAAAACGGGGTCCGCACGCAAAACGGTGCACAGTGCCGGAGTCCGCACGCAAAACGGTGCACGGTGCCAGGATCCGCACGCAAAACGGGGTCCGCATGCAAAACGGTGCACAGTGGGGGTAATTACAGTCTAAAAGGACGCCCCAAAAACTGTACAAAAATACAGCAAAATCAACATACGGGACCTACACGTTTGCGCCGCCGTCGCCGAACCACTCCGCCGGGCGTCCTCGCACGCAAAACGGAGTCCACGACGCGCCGCCGCACCTCACGCCACCTCCCTCCTCACTCCCTCTCGCTCTCGGTTGCAGAAGAAAGAAAGAAAGAAAGGGAATGGCGGTGCGGGGAGGAAGAAGAAGAAGAAGAAGAAAAGAAGAGGAGAAGGGCGGTCCACCAGGCCGGTCCACGGAGCCGGTCCACCACGTGGACCAATGGGGAAGCCCCAACCGGCCGGTCCACGGGCTGGGCGCGTGCGCCGGGTCCACGCACGCGCCCAGCGCGCCACGTGGCGCGATGCAACGCGCCCGCCACACGGGCGCGTTGCACCGCACCACGCGCAGGCGCGGGACACGCGCCCGTTACACGGGCGCGCGTGTCCCCCGCCCGCGCGGGCGCCAACGGGGGGCCGCCACGTGGCGGCCCCTGCGCATTCCGCGCTGCAGGCGCCTGCGCCCCGTCCCTTCCGCACGCCGCCTCGATCCGCGAGCCTTGACTCGCGCGCCGCGATCGCCTCGGGATCCGTGCCACGCGCCCGCCTCGAGATTCGCGCCGCATTGCCTCGAAAAACGTGCAATTTATCCGGGCTCCAAAACCAACAAATAAATAGTCCATTCTTAGCGATTTCGCGCGCTGAATCCAAAAACGATGTCCGTTTCTCCAAATTCTTACCCGAAAATTTGCCGAATGCCAACTCGATCCCCTTTCCGCGCCGGGTCCATTTTTAAAGTCCGATTTGCCAAATTCCAACTCTAAAAATTCCCGAAGGCGACCGGAGAGGTAAACCTTTATCCGGACTTCACCCGGAGTCCAATTCTGACATCCGAATCGCGCGAAATCACCTCTAAACACCCGACGGGTCTTCCAATTTCCCACGGGGTCACATTTTAAGCACGAAGTCCAACACTTGTGTCCAAATTGCGCGCAACCACCAGCGACACAACACGCAGGCCTCCAGTGATGCAACTAAATCCCAAATTGCATCACAATCCATTCTTGGGTCCGACACGCGCACAAACACTCCCACGGCCACTAAAAGCTGCCCAACGACCAGCAACTCCTACGCAGGGGATTCCGGGACCTCACAATAGCTCCCCTCCCTCTCCGTTCCTCCATTTTCTGGATTTTTCGGGCCTGTTCTCTATGGGACCTCTACAGAAAAATTCCTCCCCTCCCTCTTCCCCACATCTTGACGGATTTTCAGGATTTTTGGAGGCCGCGGCATCGACGTTTTCTGCGACGCGGCGCACATTGACGCACCTTGGATTTTTGGCTTTTACCGTCGCTCTTCAGTCCGAGAGACACACCGGATCACCCCAATGGAGTTTGGAGCCGATTTTTGCGAAAACGCGTTCACGAGAGGTAAGGCTTCGATTTCTGTGTTGATCACTTCTCCTCATTTTGAGTTTTGGCACAGTTCCCGAGGTGTTTTCTGACCACTTTGTACTGCTGCGAGGCTTATGACAGCGGCGGAGTAATGTTGGGTTTTCTCGCCCTACGGGCATCGGTTTGGGGCGTATGAGGACTCGATCGGCATCTACGCTTTGAGAGGAACGCGCCCGTATTTTTATTGGATTTTTCTGAGGACTCTTCAAAGGTGAGATTTAAGCTTCTTTGGGGTTGCATCCCGCAGTTTTCTCAGTGTTGTGGATTGCCGGCGCACCGTATTGTTTAATTTGTATCTTGGCCTACAGGTGTCGGAACGGGGCGTATAAATACTCGTTTTGGGGCTACTCGTCGCGAGGATCGCAACCGTGATTTTTTTGGGATTTTTGGAGGACAGAATGCAGGTGAGAAATGCCCTTCTTTGTGCTGTTTTGGAAAAACAACAATGCTGTTTGGTGTGTGTTTGGGGTATTGATTGTGTTGTGATGTTGATTGTTGTGGTGTTGCATTGTTGGGGTGATGCTGATTGGAGCCGAGGGTTGCACGACATGTACCAAGGATGCGGGTTCAGCGGATTTTGTTAGCAAGTGGCCACCCTCTTCACCGACTTCGGCTTTGCCTGCGGAAAGTGTTTCAGGTGGATTGCTTTGTCCCCAGAACCGGTGGACGGTTCTCTAATTCTTTATGTTAGGATGCATGCATGTCTAGGGTACATTGTATGTGATTGAGAGGTAGGTAAGCTTGGTAATGATAATTGTATAAATAATTGCAAGAATAGTATTTATGATGTATACTGAGGACTTGCATGATTCGGATATCTATGTTGGTGATTAGTGAAAGCTTACCTAGGATAATGTTACCCTATATGATTATGTAGCATGCCATGTTAGCACATAGCCTTTTATGAGGCTGATTTATGCGATGGGACAGGATTATGTAGCTATGTGCGGGTTTTACTCTTCGGAGTTATTATGGATCGAGGATTATGGACAGGTGTAGTCATTGGTGATTTTGGCATGTGGTTTACTTTCTTCTATCTTTCTTGAGGATAAATGCATGCTTGTATGGACATCTAGTTAGGCCATCTTTTACTGCTACACTACTTATTGGAACTTGACTTAGGAGAAATCATGTTATTCCTTTCTCCTTCTTTGTTAGTCAGGCGGTCTGTGTTGCTCGGGTGCGAGCAGGGGTTTGGGGTAGTGTAGCCGGGACCTTGGTGTCTGGGACGGGTTGTGCTGAATTGTGGTTGGCAGTGTTTTGCAGTGACCGCGGACTTTGGGCGGTTGACCGGAGGTCGGTTATAGGACTTGATTATAGACGACATGGTATTGCGGCAACCGCGGATATTGGGCGGTTGACCGAATATTTATTTATGCATCAGATTGGGTATCAGATTTCTTTAGTGGACGGAGTTTCCCACTTATTTAGTACTTTTGCATCTGTTTGAGGACCAGGGTCTTCTTTAGTGGATGGGTTTTTCCCACTTTGATCAGAGTCGTGATCCAGTCCTGCTATTTTATGATACCTATGATACTTGTTACTGAGATACTTTACTCGTGTGGGTCGCTCCCCTCAAGTGCCACTCCGGAGTGTGCGACAGGCAGGCTTTGAGTCCTTGAGACTCCTTTCCGACCGGTGTTATGCGTCGTCTGGCATACCCGGTGCGGCCGGCAGAGCAGGCAGTACCAGTGGTTACTGGTGGTTTGATTGGGTTTATTTCAGGCAGGTACTTTTATTATTACACTCGTACCTGGCGGCTGAGTGGAGTCTAGTAGCTGTGTCGAGACCAGTGCTAGTGTTGTTGGGAACCGTTTGGGGTTGACGGTAGGCTCGGGGTCGTTATATGTTTTTCGACCATTATGCGAGAGGTTTGGGGATTTTGAGTCTATCCGTTCTGAGAGAGAGCGTGGATTTCGACTATAGCTGCATGTGCCACTACTCGATAGCGAGTTAGTCCGATTGGACACCCTATGTTGATACACTAGGGAGGAGCAGGCTTGACTGGACCCGAGGTGGCAGTCAGCTCGATTGGGTCGATTGCGCACCTTGCGTGCGAGTGGTTGCATATCTTTTATCGTCCTTCCCCTTTTGAGCATTTAGATAGAGGCATGGTAGCTGTAGAGTACCTCCAGCTTTCTTATTCAGTTTTTACTGTATTGGTTATCTTCTGCCTCTAGTGGACTTAGTGGGCAGATCGTCGGGCCTGGTGGCGGTACCCACTAAGAACTCCCTTTTTGGTGTAGTTCTCACACCCGTTGGGGGTTTTCCCCCTCCCTCTTTTCTCTCCTTTGTTTTGCAGAGTCTTGCGGGTGTTGCTGATTTTGCGGTTGTTGATCGAGGCGAGGGAGTCACGAGCTAGATCCCTACCCGTCGTTGGAGAGTAGCGGTACCCCTTCAGTGGAGATCTTTAGTACAGCAGTGGTTTAGTATATTTTATTTTCGTCTTTTGAGAGACTGATGTATTGTGAGGATATGATATGTATTGAGAGCCTGTACACTGATGATTTATTTCGGTTTACCTCCCTGTTGAGTTTTGGATTATTGTATCTGAGGACATTGTATGATTATCACTTATAGGAGATGGATATTGTACTATTATTTCCGGTTGTACAGTGGTTGGTTTTAGTTTTAGAGCAGATTTTTATTTATAGCTCTAATATCTGTTAGCTGTAGCACCTTTTCTTGCAGGTTGGACGCTTCGCCTATGCGGGGTTTTGTATAGCCGGCGGATCTGTTGGCGAGCCAGGGTCGCAGTTTCGACCCCGGGGCGTGACAGAGCCGGTGACGGCCGACCACACTACCATCTATACCAGGTTGTTACCTTCAGTTTACGTCAGAGAACCAATGGTCGCCCTGGTGGAAGCTGTAGAGGATTGGAGGCAACCGCTAGTGGATTACTTAAGTGACCCCAACAGCCGAGCGGACTTCAAAACACGACAGAGAGCCCTCGAATACTGCCTTTTGGATGGACAGTTGTATAAAAAGTCGCCCGATGAAGTGCTTCTAAGATGTCTCAGAACCGAGGAAGCACTGTTCATGATGGCTGAAACCCACGAGGGGCTATGCGGCTCACATCTAGCCGGAAGAAGACTTAGATAGGCCATTCGGCAACTGGGTTATTACTAGCCGATGATGCACGAGGATTGCATTAACTATGCCAAGGGGTGTCAAGAATGTCAGCTCCATGGGCCGGTCCAATGATTTTCGACTTCAGAGATGCACGCCATCATAAAGCCATAGCCATTTAGGGGTTGAGCCATGGACTTGATAGGCGAGATCCAGCCGAATTCTTCGGCAGGGCGTAAGTTCCTAATAATGGTCGTGGATTACTTCACCAAATGGGTGGAAGTGAGACCGACGAGATAGGCCACTCAGAGAGATATCATTCGATTCGTCTAGGAGGCAATCCTGCATCATTTTGGTGTGCCAGAGACCATCACGACCGATCAAGGAACGATGTTTACCGATGATACCTTTGTCCAATTTTTGGAGGCAAGGCAAATCAAATTGCTGAACTCGTCCCCTTACTACTCCCAGGCTAACGGGCAAGCAGAGGCGATGAATAAGGTAATCATAAACCTGATGAAGCGGCACGTCGGCAAATACCCGAGGAAATGGCACGAGAAATTGTCTGAAGTCCTTAGGGTTTGCCGAATGGCCATCAAGACCGCCACAGGGTTCACCCCTTTTCATTTGATTTACGGACATGAGGCCGTATTGCCGGCCGAAATCATGATTCCGATGTTAAGGTCAGAAGACAGGGCGATTTGAGCAACCAAGAGTATAAGCTCTTAATGGACGAAGAGTCGAGTGAGGCATGCGAGGTTCAGCTAAAAGCGCTCGACCACTTGCGAGCCTATCAAAGCCGAGTTCAGAACGCTTACAACAAAAGAGTAAAAGAGAAATCCTTCAGTGTCGGGGATCTGGTATCGCAATTGATGCTACCCATCGGCAAAAAGAGCCAATTATACGAAAAATGGTCTCCTAAGTGGGAGGAACCATTCCGAATCCGCCAAGTAGCGAAAGGAAATTTATACAACTTGGAAACTTTGGAAGAATTGGAAGGCAACCAGCCGATCAACGGAAAATATTTAAAACAATATCATACCTCGGTTTGGGAGGATGTGGAGTGAAAAGCAAAAAGCTTCGCATTCAATAAACCGATTTATACCAGGATGATCGTGGACATTGGTGCGCACACTAGGGTTTTGGTTCAACTTCGACAATCACCCCGAAACGGCAAATCAGACGATTACCGAGGGGGCATTATTGAGACCAGAATTTTTGCCACTTGAGGGAGTGACATGTGGCGTCTACCATCGGCGAAAGAAATCAGCCGATAGGAAAAGCAGCCGAAACAAAGAGATCCTTGCCTCATCCAAAATCGACTTCAACTGAAGACTACAGCCAGACTGCCAAGTCGAGCAACGAGGAAGGCAAAATTAGAGTCAATTCTCGGCTACTCAAGCTGAGAAAGAAAAGAGTTTGAAAGGAAAGAACGCGAGATTCGAGCGCGAATCTCGTAACTGAATCCGGAAACAGCAAGCGACGCCCGGCATTAGAAAGTGCCGAAGATCACGCTTCGGCGCGTCGATAAGGGGATGAATTTGGACAAAAAAAGGCTACCATCCTATGTGAGGCAGTTTGACTCAAAAGAAAATAGTTAAGGATTTTTCGATAACTTTTCCCAAATCATGCTGATTATCCAAATCGGCGATTATATGCATGATTCGGGAGAAAAAGGGTTCTGCAACCTCATAAGACAGTGACCACCCCTACTTTTTCAAATCTCTGTCTCTATATCTCGGTTCAGCTACTCTAGGCCGAACTTCTCTCTCTCCTTACCTCCACATCCCGATTTGGCTAATTTAATCCAGACGGTCGCGAGAGCTTGATTGAGAAGAATCCAGCCGAGCGGATTCTTCCTCGGTCCGATCGCTTGATCCATTGGCACGTGGCGCATCACATCCAGAGGGTCAACCAACCCGGGGCCGATCGACAATCGAGCCCGGTCAACAGTCAGCGCGGCATTTTCGGCCTCAACAATCCCACTCTAGAATAAATGGGATGTAAAATATACATCCCATTTAAAATGTATAAATAATTTTTTTTTTTTTATTTTATTTTGTGATAGTACTTCTCAATATTCCTCAAAAAATATTAAAAAAGTTACCCTGGCACTATGTTTGGTCAGGATGGCCATGATTATTTGGATTGGATTTATTTTCTCACAAATAAGATAGTTTGATGGGATACTATCCAATAATAGATGAAAAATATTATGCTCCTTTTGCAATTGTAGATAAAATGTATTGTGTGCTGTAAAAACATATAATAGAAAATATTTATTTATGATACCATATTGTTCAAATTGTACCAATTTGATTAAAACATAGTTTCTATTTTTTCATCTTAATAACGAAAAGGAATTATTTAAATGCCTCTTTCTTTCAGCTCAATATATAGCATTTAAAAAAACATGCATGGCAAAATGGTGTGCGAAAACATAACCAAGTTCTGCATATTATTTTTTATCAAACACTGCCTAAATTTTTAACTTCACAGGACAAGTTAATTTCCTCCAATGAAGACTAAATGCCCCTATCATTGTAATAAAAACAATAGGTGACAAGCATTTTTCATCTTGTGGGCATATACCCTAGATCCATCAAGGTGATGTAGTATACAAATTGATTTAGAAAAAAAAAAATGCAGTGGTGGTTGCTATATAATGAGGGTTACTGCTTTTTGGCCCTCTAAACTCTAATTCATTTTATTGAAAAATTAAAATTTTTATGAACGTTTCAAGTTAATAAACCTAAGTTGCATATATTATTTTCCATATATAACATTATTTAGCATCCTTAAAATTGCTGATTAGGATGGAATTATAAAATCGTAATTTGTTAAATCTCTCGTTTGAAATTATTAGTGGTTGTGACTTCAATTGATTTCTACTGATTTAAAATGAATTCTAAGAGTATAAGCAAATTCAATGATTTGAGGTCGGATTTGTGATGAGTCGAATTCTCTAGTCAATTATGTTCATTGGAGTAAAAGAGTTCAACTTTAAATCTAACTCCTTTAAATTCAATGAGTTGGAAATGGAACCAGTTAGATTTTGATTTGGCACCAGACGGAGAATAAAATTAACATTCAAGATCACCAATTTTGATCTGCTACGAAAAAGCATTCAAGATCTTTCTTTTTGTGCTGTCCACTGTGATGTTTTTTCAAACAATAGAATCTTATGTCTAGGGGGAAAAAAAAAAAAAAAAAAAAATTAAAATAAAATAAAATAAAATAAAATAAAATAAAATACAATACGTGATGCATATAAAAGGGTATATAAATTATTTTCCCTAGGTATGGGAGAAGTAATTTTGAATGTTCTACGTACCTAACACGTGATGCATATGTAACGTATTATATTCACAACATACACTACCAACATGCAGATAAAACAAGATACCCGGTTGAGAGTTCTCATGAAGTCAACAATTTTGTCGGTTTCTTAAACTTTCAGGGAAAAAAGAAAACATGCGCCGGCACCTAATCTCATCAAAATTAGTTTAAGTAAGGTTAATTATGTGTGTGTCGGCTTGATTTAGCTCGATTTTAAATATTTCGCAATCAATGTGAATAATACATGAACATTAATCGGAGGATACCGAGCTACCTCACTGATGTAGCCAAAAAAAGAAAAGGCCTCTACACCAAGAAGTGGCATGAGAGCACGCTGCTCTCCATCTGGAATGATACATTATGGACGCGCTTTCATATCGACACATGACACATTTTCGTGCCGATGAATACGCATGACCTTTCAGTGGCATGTTCTGATACGATTTTTTTTTTCTTTTTGTTCTCAATAAACTCTTATAATATTATTTTAAAATGTCTAGTTAAAAAATTATGAATCTTGACTATATATAGTTTATCATAGTCATCAATTAATATAATAATAATTTTTTTTATATATATAAAGTATAATTATATCTTATAAAAAATAGAAATAATAATATAATAATAAAATTCATAAGTATAATAAGTATTTAATCATGTGTTTATTGTAAAATCATGTATTTAAAAAAAAAAAAAAAAATGCTAGACAAGGTCGGCACGGTACGGGCGATACCCATTGGGTATCGCTCTGTCTCGAGCGATATCTAATGGGTATCGCCGAGACGGGAGTAGATACCGCCCGTACCGTGCCCCTATTGTAGGGGCACGGTACCCCGTGCCGAGCGACACAAAACGGCACTTAATACCTTGCTCTACAGACGCCTATATATGGTCTTTAATTTTCTTTTTGTTATGTTAATTGGTGCCATTTTGGGATCAATTTTGATCCTAAAGTGGGATCAAGTAGAATAGTTTTACTTATTATTATTATTATTATTATTATTATTATTATTATTTTTATGAATAGTAGTTGTTTTGAGTTGTTTTAATATATATATATAAAAGTATAATTAATATATTAATTATTTTAAATTAATTGTTGCTTGTGAAAAATAATTATTGATTTATTTTTTTATTTTTGTTTGCTATTGTCGTATGGATAATTTTAGGTGGTTTGTAATTAAAAGAGTAATTTATTTATCATAAATTAATTTTGACTAGCAAATATATATAAAAATATATATTTATTTATTTCACGGTATTACTAATAAGGCTAGCTATTATAAATTATTTTCAAAATATAAAAATACGCCTTGGAATAATTATAAATAGAAATAATAAATTTTTTGTTTATATATTATTTATGACTAATTTACCTTTTTATATTTCTTTTAGGCTAAATTACAGAAAACCCCTCCGTCATATCCCGCTTTTCCACTTTACCCTCCTGTCATTAAAAAGTCGACAATCTACCCCCTCGTAATTACCGAATTGTATTTAGGGGGCAACGACGTTAACGGGAATGGTAAAATGACGAAAATGCCCTCCTTTTTTTTTATTCCGAAGTTTTTTTTTTTTTTTAAGAATATTTTCTAAGGGTACTTTGGGTATATAAAATTATATTTTCAAAAAAACTGACGGTCAACTTACGGCGGAGGGTTATTGCACAATTCGGTAATTACGAGGGGGCAGATTGTCGACTTTTTAATGACAGGGGGGTAAAGTGGAAAAGCGGGATATGACAGGAAAGTTTTCTATAATTTAGCCTTTCTTTTATTATACATTTGACTCTACTCGTAAAAATTTTTGAATCCGCCACTGTATACGAAAGATCCAAACTGCACCGAAATAATTAGTTTTCAGCTCGATCGGTTTGTTTGGGTTTGCTTAGAAAATTTAGCTGGCCTAATGGTTGGGCAATTAACAGAAGTTGCTGATATTTATTTTTCCTTTTTTTTTTTTTTTTTTTACTGTAGAATATATAGAGGGTGAATTTATAAGTCTATGAGCTAACATATATATTGGTGTTTATCAGTTTCATCATCATCGAATGACTATCATTAGATATTTGGTGAGCACATTTTTCTTTTTACTCTTTTAGTTCTCAATTTGCAACAGTTGAACTGCTATCTCTATTTTTTCAATATTAAAAAAATAATAATAATAAATAAATAAATAAATAAATCTAAATCCTTGAATGAGAGGACATAAATTTTAGTTGGATGTAGAAGTAACATAATTATTTTCCCTTATCCCTAAAGCCTAGCTAGTTAAGTCTATATATATATATATATATATATATCTGCAATATCATTGGTTAAAATAGTTTGTTAATTTGTATCAAAAAAAAAAAATTTGGAATTTTTGAATACGAATCTCACTTCATATGCCAGGGAATATTCCTTTGACCAACCCCCGATGCGTTATTCTAGAAACTTTTACCATTAATTCCCAAACAATTAATCGCGACGTACGTACAATGATAATGATAATAACAATTTAATTAAACTAGAATCTCCCCTTATATATAAAACATATATACCCAGTTAATTAGTTTGTGCGTATCCCTCCGCCAACCCGTCGCCTTTTATGGATTTTTCTAATGCGCCAATCAAACAATTTATCTCTCTCTAATTAATATGCTAATTATAATCTCTCACCTACATCCAAATTAAGTATGGCACAAAACTTTAATAAGGAAATTAAACAACAAAACTCAGCATTTGCATTTATAAGTATGATATGGTTTTGATATCTCAACCGCTTGATGTAAAAATGGTGACCGGTTCAACCGTCACCGTTGGGTCGGATTGAGAAGTCTCCAACCGCCCCCATTACCAACCGAGAAAATATAATAAAAATTAAGGGGCAATTTTTTAAAATAAATTACATCATCGGTGACTAAACTTTTATCAGTGAACTTTAATTTGTTTTAATTAGGTCGCTAATTAACTTTACTTTTTATCTCGTTCAGGCTACTTTGTTGTTAATTTTTTTTTTATAATTTTTAAATAAAATGGTAGTGTAATAAACAATTTAGGTACTAAATCATATTCTAATTAACAAGGATATGATCGACTATTGATTTAAGTGCCAATTCAATTATCAAATCCATCACCTTTTTTAGATGATTTAATATATAGTTGAATAATAATAATTTTGAAATAATATAATATTTAAGTTGAGTATTATTTAAATTAGTTATTTTATCATTACTTCACCCAAAAAAAAAAAAAAATTATTAAAATTAAAATTCAGTGGCCTAATTGAATCATAAACTCAAGTTCTATAACTTGAATGAAAGACATGAAAAATTGGTGATCTAAATGAAATTTTATTTAAAATTTTAATAAGCAATAATATAATTTACACTAAAATATAATAAATTAAATTTAATTTTTTAAGAGAATAAAAATAAAACCGCCTATTTAATTCTGATATATTGTTCGCCGCGTGTATCACATGAAAGGGTTATTCATATATAGGACCCACGTGGGAATAAAATTAAGGGGCATTTTCAGAAAGGATAGTGTTTCTTTGTCCTCTTTTGCTTGAGGTTTTTTAAACTTTAAAGGTGATTGTAAATTACGAAAACTTTTAAAATTAAAAACTTATTATATAAATAATATTAATTTTGTTCCAATAAAACATGGTCCATAATTTTAAACTATATGAACTAGTACAAATATCGTGATAACAATAAATGGGACATTAACTTTCTCTAGTACAAGTGACAAAGAGCTTTGTAGCAAAAAATTTGATGGTTGATATTCGAAATTTCGAGTTCGAAGCCTAATTATTTTATATTTCTAGCTAAATTTATCATTAAATAAATAAATAAAAGAAACATCATACTATCTTTCTCTTAAAACAAAAAAACAATAGATGGGGCCATAAATTCTTAGTCTTAACATAAAAAAAACGGTTAGTCTTAATATAGAATCTTTAGCTGAAATTATATAAAAGAAATTAAAAATAGTAAATTTATTAGTTAATAAAAAAAAATTAAAAATAGTAAATTTATTAGTTAACTCGAATTTATGTCTAGCATTCAAAACTTTTGTTATCATCTGACTAACTCTAGCTATAACACAACGGTCTATTTAACTTTGGACGGTAGGATTCGTCTGTTCAAATCGAATTACCGAACCGAACCGACTGATTGAAAATGGCTCACTTTGATTTTGCGTGTAATTTGAAGTGTAATTTAATATGTATTAAAGTAAAAAAATATGCATCAATTTTATGTAATAATTAAATAATTAGATATGTTAATTATTATTATTATTATTAGATTATTGTGTTTTAACATAAAATAAATTATAATTATATCTTACTTTTAATAGTTTAAAATGATTTAAACCGAACAAAAGTATTTTATCGAAACCAAATAAACCGAACCAAATCGGCCGAACTATTTCGGTTTGATCAAATTCATTTTTAAAAAATTATAAAAATCAAACCAATCGATGCTCACCATTCTATTTCAGCTGGGTCGATTCGGTTCATACTCGGAATTCGGTTCGAGAAGTTTTTAAAAAATTGTAAAAGTCAAACCAACCAATGCTCACTCCTTAGAATGATGATTCGTAATCTTGTTAATGCTTAGAAGGTTCGATCACGGATTTAGAAGATTCTGATGTTTTATAAATTGAGAAGGCTCGGCATATTTTAGGCCCAAAGAAAGGATGGAATCAAACGGGAATTAAGATTACAAGCCTAATAAGACTCGTAACTCGTGAAACAACGGATTGTTGTAAAAGTATAAACTTCCCCTGTCACGCCCTGGAGGTTCTAAAAGAGCGAAAAAATGTGTTTTTTTTTTTTTTTTTTCTTTAATACATTTAAATGAATCTCGCCTCCGGTGCGTACCAGACCCGCCGCATATACAAATTCACTCCCCAAACGGGCGGAGTCTCCTTTGTATATGCACGGCGTTCCCAACACGACAAATACTTTAACCATTCCAACCATGACAAACAACGAGGAGAGAAAACAGGTAAACATACATTCACTGTTATCACATACAGGCTATAGCATAAACCCAGAGGTTTTAAAATCGGTGCCCACTCGACACTCAGTTTTCCAAAACGTTTTCGCAAACTCTTTTGAGCGGCTATTGTTTGTAGTAACCGTGACTTTTAAAAATCCAAAATATAAGTTTAAATAATTTTCTGGATTATTTAAATGACAAAATAGGCAATAGTGGCCCAAAAATACCGACTTTTGATCGGGGCATCCGAGATCACCATTGCGATCGTCTCGTCGAAACATGAAAATTTCATATTCACTTGTCGACGATCTGACGGTCGGATCTTCCAGAAATCAGCGATGAAATAGTGGGCCCCACAACTTAAGTTGTGAATAGTAACCCCTATTTTAATTCCCTTGCGATCACTAATAGCCAAATCACGGTCTAGAGATTTAATATAGGGGTATGAGTAATGAACCCTAGCTAATTTCGACGTTCCGGACACAATGGCACTGACGGATTTCGCATTTGGCGACCCGGGTGCATCGAAGTGCGTGCAACGCACTGTATTTTGTCGAACATTATGGAACAACTTTTTATCTAAGCGTCAAACAAATCAAACAAATACGCTACTTGACAGGTCTCGACGAGCCGGACGTCGTGGCGAAGTCCGTTTCGCGAATTGACGAACGGTTTGTCTCGAAATGCGTGAAAAGCGCCAAAAAATCAGTATTTTTCTATTAAACTTATGTCTTTTGTGTACCAAACACTTAGGGGCTTAAATGTGAGGGACTTGGGTGCATTTTGCATCTGCTGTGAAGAACCCAGAGGATGAGGTTTAGGTTTGAACCGGGTTTGGGTTATTTTGTAAAGGAATATTACATTCAATGCAAGTGACCCTTGGTCTTTTTGGAGGGCAACACGAGGGTGTTGAAAAATGATGCAAATACTTTATGATGTTAGTGGTCCTATTATTATGCATGTAGTGGATGAATGTAGTGCTAGTAGTGGACCAATTTAGTTAGAAGTTGATTAAGTCATGGAGTGATGGCTTAATTTGTGTAAGTAGTGGGCTATGTAGTGGAGTTCATGCTAACTAGTTTTTAGGAGCACATGTGTAGTGGGTGTAGTGGAGAACATGTGTTGAGTTAGGTTTTCTTAAGCTTTAAGTTTTCTTCTTCTATTTAAATCCTTTGATTGTAAGCTTGTTTGACACAACAAAAGAAAAAAAGTGTTTCTTCCACTTCATTTGCTGTAGCAAATTTTATGTGTGAGTTTTTACTTTAGAGAGCTTCTTCACCCTACAATTGGTATCAGAGCCAGGTTGTGATCAAGACTGGGCGTTGTGGTATTCAAGCAAGAAGCAGTCGGAAGGGTTGTCGTACAAAGAGAGGTATATTCTCATTGCATTTGTTTCCATGATGAGTAACTCAAGTGCACTTAATCTCTCTCAATCCTTGGTTCCAATTTTTAATGGAGAAAATTATGAATTTTGGAGCATCAAAATGCGAACTTTTTTTATTTCACAAGATCTTTGGGATCTAGTTGAGTATGGTTATGCAGAAGCAGAAAGTTCAAAAAGTACAGATAAGACAGCAGATCAAAAAGAGCTCCGCAAAAAGGATGCCAAGGCGTTGCTTGTGTTGCAGCAGGCAGTGCACGACACTATTTTTCCTCGAATTGCAAATGCCACCAAATCAAATGAAGCTTGGACTATCTTGAAGCAAGAATATCATGGAAATGACCGAGTTCGAACGGTAAAGCTACAAACTCTCCAAAAAGAATTTGAAAATCTCTACATGAAAAATACCGAAGGTATGCAAGAATACTTTTCTCGAGTTGCCATCATTATTAATCAGATGAAATGTCTTGGTGATGATATTTCTGAGAAGAAAGTGGTCGAAAAAGTTTTGAGAAGTCTTCCTCCTAAATTTGATCATATTGTCGCCGCCATAGAGGAATCAAAGGACTTATCAAATTATTCATTTAATGAATTAATTGGTTCTCTTTTAGCTCATGAACAGCGACTAAACAGATCAATCGAGAAAAGTGCAGAAAATGCATTTGACTCAAGAGTTGAGAATTCGAAGTCAAGAGGCGACCAAAAATATGCAGGAAGAGGCCGTGGAAGAAGTGGCTTTCGCGGTCGTGGAAGAGGCCGAGGCTATAGTAGAGGAAGATTCGATACAAACTATCAACAAGATGACAACGAGAAAAGCAACCAAAGCCAAGGCTATAAAAGTAAGCAATGTCATTTTTGTAAGAAATATGGTCATATAGAATCTTATTGTTGGGCTAAAGCAAAACAACAAGCCAACTATGCAGAAAAGAAAGAAGATGAAGGTAAACTATTTCTTACCTGTCTGAATTCTAATGTTAGTAGTGCTGATTTGTGGATTTTGGATAGTGGATGTAGCAACCATATGTCGGGATTTAAGAACCTTTTTCGTCACGTTGATGAATCCGTAAAATTGCAAGTTCGGCTCGGAGATGATAAGGTTCTACAAATTGAAGGAAAAGGGACAGTTGCTATAAAAACTAAGTCAGGTATGGAAAAGCTTATCAACGATGTTTATTATGTACCTTCATTGGCTCATAACTTACTAAGTGTTGGACAACTGATTGAAAGAGGATATCATGTTAAGTTTCATGATAATTTTTGTGAGATTAGTCATGAAAAATCTGAAATGCCTTTGATTAAGATTCATATGGCTGAAAATAAGATGTTTGTACTTGACATTTCATGTATTGATGAGCATGCTTTGGTTGCTAATACTAAAAATGAATCATGGCTTTGGCATTTGCGTTATGGTCATTTACATTTTAATGGATTGAAATTGTTGAGTCAAAAGAAAATGGTGTTTGGCTTACCGGGAATAGATTGTATGGATGAAGTTTGTGAAGGGTGTGTTTATGGCAAGCAACACCGAATTTCCTTTCCCATTGGAAAATCTTGGAGAGCTTCAAGACCTCTACAGTTGATACATGCCGACATTTGTGGTCCAATGCAAACTCTTTCTCTTAACAAAAGTAAGTACTTTTTGTTGTTTACTGATGATTTTACCAGAATGAGTTGGGTGTACTTCATCGCACAGAAATCAGAAGCACTTGATAGATTTCAGGAGTTTAAGGCGCAAGTTGAGAACCAGAGTGGGTATTCCATTAAAATTCTCCGAACAGATCGAGGGGGAGAGTTTTTATCCGTTAATTTCTTTTCTTTTTGCAAAGAAAATGGCATTTGCAGGCAATTAACAGTGAAGTATACACCGGAGCAAAACGGAGTTGCCGAGCGCAAAAATCGAACAATAGTGGAGATGGCTCGAAGTATGCTTAAAGAGAAGAAGCTTCCAAATGATTTTTGGGCTGAAGCTGTAGCAACCTCGGTGTTCCTCCTAAATCGATCTCCAACCAAGGCGGTACGTAATATGACACCTTTTGAAGCTTGGTGTGGAAGAAAGCCCGAGGTGAGCTATTTTAGAATTTTTGGTTCTATTGCCTATGCATTTGTTCACACCGAAAATCGTAAAAAATTGGATGACAAAAGTGAAAAATGTATCTTTATTGGCTATAGTAATGAATCAAAAGGCTATCGACTATACAATCCGATAACAAAGAAACTACTTATAAGCCGAGATGTTATTTTTGATGAAGAAAATTTTTGGGATTGGAATGAAAGTGCGCATGTACCATTACCAATTGACGAAAGAAAGTCACTCGCACTTCCAAATGAAGAAGTAGAAGCTTCGCAAGCCACTCCAAAAGGCCAAAGGAAAGAAACTATGGAAAAATCGACTTCATCATTGTCAGATTCAGAAACCCCTCCTTTAAAGGTAAAGTCCTTGAAAGAAATTTATGAAACTTGCAAATTTGCTCTTATGGTTGCAGAGCCCGTATGTTTTGAAGAAGCTTATGAAAAAAAGGAATGGAAGAACGCAATGCATGAAGAGATTGCAGCTATTGAAAAGAACAGAACTTGGGAGCTTGTTGACATGCCAAAAGAAAAAGAAGCAATTGGTGTAAAATGGGTTTATCGGGTGAAGCATGGTGCTGACGGAAAGGTTCAAAAATACAAAGCGCGGCTTGTAGCCAAAGGATATGTTCAAAAACCTGGTATTGATTTTCTTGAAACTTTTTCACCTGTTGCTCGTTTAGAAACTGTTCGAATTATTTTAGCTTTAGCTGCTCAAATGAAATGGTCTGTTTATCAATTCGATGTTAAGTCGGCTTTTCTCAATGGAAATTTGGATGAAGATGTGTATGTAGAGCAGCCACAGGGTTTTGTCGTTAAAGGAAAAGAAGAGAAAGTCTACAAGCTCAAGAAAGCTCTTTATGGCTTGAAGCAAGCCCCTAGAGCATGGTATAGCCGCCTTGATATCCATCTCCGGCAACATGATTTTCAGAGAAGCGAGAATGAACCTACGTTATATATAAAGGTGAAAGGTAAAGAGATTATCATTATTTGTGTCTATGTCGATGACATAATTTACACGGGTTCATCGGATCATCTTATTCATGATTTCAAGAATATTATGATGCATGAATTTGATATGTCAGATTTGGGACTTTTACATTATTTTCTTGGTCTTCAAGTTATGCAAACTGATAATGGTATCTTTTTGACTCAAGAAAAGTATGCATTGGACTTGCTCAAAAAATTTAAGCTGCAGAATTGTAAAGGATTTGCAACTCCTATGAATTCGAATGAAAAATTGACAAAGGATGATGGAACAGAAAGAGTTGATGCGCGAATTTTCAGAAGTATAGTTGGGGGTTTAATGTATTTGACACATTCACGTCCTGATATTATGTTTTCCGTCAGCTTAATATCCAGATTTATGCATGATCCTACAAAGCATCACCTTGGAGCTGCAAAACGAATTCTACGCTACATTCGGGAAACTATTAATTTCGGCATTTGGTACCACCCAGTTACTAATCTCAAATTGGTTGGTTTTAGTGATAGTGATTGGGCAGGTTCTCAAGATGACAGGAAAAGCACAAGCGGATGGATCTTCAATTTTGGATCAGGAGCTGTTTCTTGGGCATCAAAGAAGCAAGCTACTACCGCATTGTCCTCCTCTGAAGCTGAATATATAGCAGCAACATCGGCCGCATGTCAAGCTGTTTGGATGCAAAGAATTTTGGAGGATCTACATCATGCACAAGAACATCCAACGGAAATATATTGTGACAACCGTTCAACCATCGCAATGACGAAGAATCCGGTATTCCATGGTCGTACAAAACACATCGAAATACGTCATCACTTCATTCGGGATCTTGTCCATAATAAGCAAATTGACATGAAGAATTGTTCCACCAACGAACAAGTTGCCGATGGATTGACAAAAGCTCTCTCTCACGACAAATTTTTAAAGTTCAGAAAAGCCCTCGGTGTTACTGAATTTGCATCAGGGGGAGTGTTGAAAAATGATGCAAATACTTTATGATGTTAGTGGTCCTATTATTATGCATGTAGTGGATGAATGTAGTGCTAGTAGTGGACCAATTTAGTTAGAAGTTGATTAAGTCATGGAGTGATGGCTTAATTTGTGTAAGTAGTGGGCTATGTAGTGGAGTTCATGCTAACTAGTTTTTAGGAGCACATGTGTAGTGGGTGTAGTGGAGAACATGTGTTGAGTTAGGTTTTCTTAAGCTTTAAGTTTTCTTCTTCTATTTAAATCCTTTGATTGTAAGCTTGTTTGACACAACAAAAGAAAAAAAGTGTTTCTTCCACTTCATTTGCTGTAGCAAATTTTATGTGTGAGTTTTTACTTTAGAGAGCTTCTTCACCCTATCAGGGGGGAAGTAAGAAGCAACTTGTGGCCTCTTTGCATCACCCAGATCATCCCTGTACTTTGAAGTTGGCCGAGGGATACACCCCATTAGAGAGGGAACCCGAGAGAGAGAGAAGAAGAAGATGGAACCAACTTCTTCCAAGTATTGATCTGGAGATCCAGTGGAGTTCCTCTGTACCAGTGAAGTGTTCCTGGAGCCTGCCGTGGCCACGCGTGAAGGAAGCACCAGGAACCGGCTTCCTCCTCCTTCCCCGAGCTCGGCCAAGGTAAGGTTTCCAAACCTTTAGTTGTATGAGCCCAGGACCTTTAACAGTGGACTCCCTAAGCCCTAAGCATGCTCCATGCAAATCCCCGAGCCCCCATGCAACGCGGTTGGCCGGCGGCCACAAAGGGTCGCCGGAAACCTAACTATGCTCCGCCTCGATAGATCTTGGCAACCATTTAACCAAAATGGCTCAAAATTTGTATGACAAGACTATAGGACATGTATATTAATTCTGCAGAGTTTGGGGGGATATGGTTGAGTAAGCTTGGAGATATTCAATGCCCTAATTTTCGGTTTTGTTGCAAGTTGGCCGAGCCTTGTGCTCCGGCGTCGGCGCGCTTCCCCACCGCCGGCCAAGTGTCCAGAAGCATTGCTGGGACCAAGAGGATCCCATCCATGCAATTGCATGGGTCCCATGCAAGCTTTGGAGGGTAAGGCCGAGTTGGGTTCGAAATTGAACCTTGAAGCCACCGCCGGCGCTCCGGCCATCTCCGGCCGGGGAGGAAGGGTCGTGAAGCTTCGTGTGGGCCAGGGGAACCTATCATGCAAGTTTGAGAGCTTTATATTGCTTCTGTAAAATTTTGCCATTAGAGGTGGAAGAGCTCGAAAATGGAGCTAGCTCCGCCGCGCCGTCGCCGTGCCCCGTCGTCGGGCACTGGTACAGGAAGACTCATTGCGAGTTTTGGGGAAATTTTGGTCAAGTTGTTTGGGTCCAGAACCCCTGGTTAGGTGATCACGAATTTCAAAGCTTTGGCCTCCATCTTCTTCCTCGAGCTCGGCCATCCTGGGGAGTTTTGGTGGCTCCAGGTTGATGGGAATCACTCCAGGAACGTAGTAGATAAAGTTTATCCATGTTAGAATGCTTCAGATGCAGTGTAGGCAGTGAACAAAGTTGGAAATTGGTTTAGGTAATGTTGTATGAATAGTGCACACCATGTGTTTGTATAAATGCCACAATGACAAAAAATTGGAATTTGGCTTTTCTGTAAAAATGAAAGTTGCTCAAAAATGTCCCCTGAGCTTGGTGCTCACTTCAGATCAAACTGATTCTGTACGGATTAACATTTGGGCATTGTGAACCTTTAAGTAAACTTGGCTTTGGTTCTGCTTGAACCAGCACACCTGGGCTGCAACCAGTGCAAGCCCTGGTATCCTAGCAATATTTAGAGTAATTTTGATATACAAACTTTAGTTGTTTGATGAGTAGAATTAAAGTTATAGTTAAATCAACCTAGAAAGGTAAAGTTGGAATAAAACACTGTTCTAGGGTGTTTGCGAAGCCGCGACAGTGTGCTCCTGACTAATTTGGGGTCACTGGACGCGATGCTCGCGTTAAAAATTGATTTTTATGATCCGAAGAAACAAAAATGCAAAATGGCTATGTTAGAGGAGTGTTTTATGGCCCGAAGTTTTCCTCGGGATGCATGCTGCCACAAATATGTGAGCACGATGTTCAGCAAGTTAAAAGTCACCTGCTGGAAGTGACGGTTTGTTAAAATGAGTTTCCAGTTGAAAGAACGAGCGAAAACA
>JAQOTM010000276.1:230777-267462 GCA_029168755.2 Tillandsia fasciculata | reverse complement strand
CAAACGATTTATCCCCAAAATCGGCGCGTTTGACTCGCGTGGCCTTGTTGGATTCAAGGTGTTATCGTTTCGTGGATTCGGAGCGAGGTGCGTTCGTGGATTCGAAGCGTGACCATTGGGTGAAGACCGTGGATTCGGTCGGACGTCGTGGATTCGACGTTGGACGCTGTGGATTCAGCGTTGGGCGGCGGATCGTGGATTCGAGAAGCGTCGTGGAGCGAGCGGAGAAGATCGACTAGGGGCGTATGGTAAAAGGTTGAGTCGTCTGTGAGTACGTTATATCACCTTGTACGTGTGTTAACTCTAGTGGATTTCGCCGTGTTATCGGTCCCGTGGTTTTTTACTCCGGTTTGGAGTTTTTCCACGTAAAAATCTTGTGTGTTCTTTTATTTTTCCGCATTGGGTTTTATCGCACAATGATTTTTGAGTGTTTATTGTTTACACCTATTCACCCCCCTCTAGGTGTTTTTCCCCTATTAGATCCTTATTAACCTAAACCCAACAAGTGGTATCAGAGCGGGAATAGGGTTGTAAACAATGGTTGAAGGTGGAAACATCAATCGACCCCCTTTCTTTGATGGAACTAATTATGCGTACTGGAAAGTACGGATGAAAGCTTTCTTAATTTCCATCGACGAAAGGGTGTGGCAATCAATTGAATTAGGATGGTCTAATCCAACTGAAATTTTAGATGATGTTCGCACCTTAAAACCTAGGTCGAAATGGACCAAGGAAGAGATAGACTTATCTTCTTACAATGGCAAAGGGATTAATGCTCTATTTAATGCTTTGTCACAAACTGAGTTCTCTCGCGTCTCGGCATGTGAGACTGCGAAAGAAATCTGGGATGTTCTTCAAGTTACGCATGAGGGAACTAACTAGTGAAGATTCAGAAACTGCAAATGCTTACGAGCAAGTTTGACTCATCTCTATGGCAGAGAATGAATCCTTCACTGACTATTACACACGATTGCAAGACATCGTGAACTCATGTGCTAACTTGGGAGAGAAGATTCCAGAATTTAAAGTTGTAAGAAAAATTCTAAGAACTCTTCCTGAACGATTTCGCCCGAAGGTTGCAGCCATTGAAACAATTAAACACCCGGACGAAATGCGTGTAGAAGAATTAGTAGGTGCTTTACAAACTTATGAAATGACTTTTCCTACTAACTATTCTTCTGGAAAGGCATCCTCTTCTAAGTCTTCAGGTTACGCATTGAAATCAACTAAAGAAGAAGACGCGGATTCATCCTCCTCGGACGACGACGAGAACATTTCTATGGAGGACTTTGAGAAGCAGCTCGCTCTCTTGACAAGGAAGTTTCGCCGCAACTTTCGAAGGGGAAATCCAAGCAAATCTCCATCCTTCGGAAAGTCGAAGAAAGGCAAGGGATTCTCAAGCTACAAGTCAAGAAGCCAAGAGACTTCTCAAAGGATAAGAAAAGTTCTGAGGGACAAGTTCAGTGTTTCAAATGTCGAGGCTACGGCCACATTGCAACTGAATGTCCCAACAAGAATCCGGCTAAGAAGAAAGCGATGCAAGCAGTCACTTGGGATGACAACTCCACGTCAAATGAGTCATCGTCAAGTGATGAAGAAGACAACGCGACAGCTTTCCACGCGTCCACCAAACCTTCATCCTTCATGTGCTTAATGGCAAGTACATCCGACTCACTTGTCCAACTCCACTGTGGAAAAGATTGCAACGGACGATGAGTCAGATGAATTCGGAAGGTGAAGATTTTGTTTTAGCCTACCATCAACTTCTGAGGGATTCAAAGAAACTGGCTAAACAAAACAAGGGGTTGAAAGAGAGATTACTGGAACTTGAAGATGAATTAAAAAGGAGTACCTCTATCTCAACCGATCTTGAAGTGGAAAGGGACAATCTGGTTAAGACAAATGTTTCCCTTCAAGAGTCCAATGAGCATTTCGAGAAGAGTTATATAGATATGGTGAACAAAGCGAATTACTTCTTGAAGCTCTACGGCGAGGCCCGACAGGAAAAATCTGAAATGACAGAGACCATACGCCAACTAAAGGATGACTTACAGAGATTTACTTCTGGAAGGAGTAAGTTGGACAGACTCCTTGGTCTCGGTCAAAGAAACAAGTTCGGCCTCGGATACACTCAAACTGGAGACATTCCAAGTTCGAGTGGTACGGTATTTGTGCCTTCGTCGGTATCTCCTCCTCCGACACCGGTGTTCACGCAAGCAACGACAACGAACCTACTACATCATCTTCGGAATCGACAAGAACCAAGGTATGTTTTCGTTGTGGCATTTCAGGGCACATCAGAAGAAACTGCAAGACTGGAGCCAAATGCACACCTCAAGAACATCTTGCAATGCAACTACCAAAAGGGCTATTCCTCGGAAAACCACTCCAACCAAATTGACGGAAAAGAGCCTTGGTAGTACATCGCTCAAGACGACATCATTCAAGGAGCAGCAATTCTTCAAGCAAGACGCCCTCACACTAGGAAATCAACTCCACGATCATACAGTCGCATACCAAAAAGGTTTGGGTGCGCAAAGGTGAGATCTTTCCCTGTCTTGCTACCACTGTTTCTTGCATGCATATGATAGTTCGTCTTGGTATTGGATAGCGGGTGTTCCCGACATATGACCGGCGATAAAAACTGTTTTCAAACTTTTGAGAAAAACTCCGGAGGACTTGTTGTTTTCGGAGATGGTCGGTCTTCCAAAATTGTTGGAAAGGGAACGGTAGCTATTCCAGATGGCCCGGTTCTAGATAATGTATTATTTGTTCATGGCCTTAAGACTAACCTCATAAGCATAAGTCAACTGTGTGATAGTGGTTATTCAGTTAATTTTTCATCTGATAAATGCACTGTAACTGACTTGAACCATGCTTTCTTTTTAAAGGGGGTTAGATCAGAAAACAATTGTTATGTAGTTCCTTCTAAAATTTCTGAAAAATGTAACCTAGCATCTTTGAAAAATGAAACACTTTGGCATGAAAGGCTAGGTCACATAAACTTTAAGGAACTTTCTAGAATTTCAAATAAAGATGTGGTCAAGGGGGTTCCAAAACTTTCTTTTGAACAAAACCTTGTGTGTGGCGGTTGCCAAAAGGAAAAACAGTCTAGGACTGCACACAAGAATTTGAACCACATAGGTACAAAACGGCCTTTGGAACTTTTGCATATGGACTTAATGGGGCCAACTCGTCAACCATCTCTGGGAGGTAAATGGTATATTTTCTTGTTGGTTGATGACTTTTCTAGATATACTTGGGTAGCCTTTCTAAAAGAAAAAGCTGATACCTTTGATTCTTTTCTCGAAATCTGCAATCGTATTATGATAGAAAAGAATGATAGGATTACTCGAGTTAGGAGTGATAGAGGTGGGGAATTCATAAATTCCAAATTCATTGATTTTGTGTTTCTAATGGCATTAAACATGAATTCTCCGCACCTTACACACCTCAACAAAATGGTGTAGTCGAGCGCAAAAACAGGGTCGTACAGGAAATGGCACGTGTTATGCTTCACAGCCGGAACTTACCTTTTTACTTTTGGGCTGAAGCGGTGAACACTGCTGTTTATGTTATCAATCGCGTGTATTTGCGCCCGGGGACATTGAATACACCATATGAACTTTGGTTTTGTAGAAAACCTAACATCAAATATTTTCGCATTTTGGGAGTCGGTGTTTTATTTTACGTGATCGTGAAAATCTTGGAAAATTTGACTCTCGAAGTGACGAAGGGATTTTCTTAGGTTATTCTACAAACAGCAGAGCATATCGAGTTTTTAACTTAGAATCTAAGACGATCGTAGAATCGATAAATGTTAAGGTAGATGAAGCTTTTCATTTTGAATCTGAAAAATCTACCCTCGATATCTCTCTTGATGATGATACACCTGCTAATGCATCTTCTTCTAACAATTCTTTCGATAATAATGTTGATGCATCTAACGGTTCTTCAAGCTTATCTGATGTGCAGGAATCATCTCGTGTACCTCCGCCTACTCCTCTACCTCAACGTTACGCATCTCCAAGGATCACCCTGAATCGAACATAATTGGAGATCCACAAGAAGGAGTTAGAACACGGAGACAATTGGTTTGCGGATTTGCATGCTATGTATCTCAAATCGAACCAAGGAATGTTGATGAAGCTCTCCAAGATGATTATTGGATTAAAGCAATGCAGGAAGAGCTCCATCAATTCGAGCGAAACAAAGTCTGGGAACTGACGAAGCCTCCGAAGCAACACAATGTGATAGGTACCAAATGGATCTTCAAGAACAAGAAAAACGAAGAAGGTACTATCATCGGAACAAAGCAAGGTTAGTTGCTCAAGGCTATTCTCAAGTAGAAGGTATAGACTTTGATGAAACCTTCGCCCCTGTAGCTAGACTCGAGTCCATTCGTATATTGTTTGCTATTGCTTGTCATTTTAAAATCAGATTATTTCAAATGGACGTTAAGAGCGCCTTTTTAAATGGATTTTTAAATGAGGAAGTTTATGTAGCTCAACCGAAAGGTTTTGTGGATCATAAACTACCTAACCATGTTTTTCGACTGAAAAAGGCTCTTTACGGTCTGAAACAAGCACCGCGAGCATGGTACGAAAGGTTGACAAAGCACCTTTTGGAAAAGGGCTACACTCGAGGGGGAGCTGACAGGACTCTCTTTGTGAAGCATTATCAAAACAATTTCATAGTTGCTCAAATCTATGTTGATGACATTGTTTTTGGAGCAACGAGAGATAATGATGCTTCTAAATTCGCGGAGACCATGGAAAGCGAATTTGAGATGTCCATGATGGGCGAGTTGAATTATTTTCTTGGATTACAAGTTAAGCAGAACGATGAAGGAATTCACTTGTGTCAATCCAAGTATGCACTGGAGTTGGTCAAAAAGTTTGATCTTGAAAATTCGAAAGATTTTCCAACTCCAATGGGAACTAGCCATAAGGGACTTGGAAGTGAATCACAAAGTGAGAATGTAGACGAGAAACTGTACCGCAGTATGATTGGAAGTCTACTATATCTCACGGCTAGTCGCCCGGATATATCCTTCAGTGTTGGGATTTGTGCGAGATATCAATCAGCACCGAAGGAGGTTCACCTGAAAGCGGTGAAACGGATCATCCGGTATATCAAAGGTACAATCAATTTCGGAATTTGGTATCCTATGGGAACGACTTTGGATATTGTTGGATACTCAGATGCCGATTGGGCTGGATCTGTGGATGACCGAAAAAGCACGAGTGGTGCATGCTTCTATCTAGGCCACTGCCTTGTTGCATGGCACAGTAAGAAACAGAACTGCATAGCACTCTCGACTGCCGAAGCGGAGTACATTTCTGCAGGAAGTTGCTCAACCCAATTGATTTGGATGAAGAGCGTGTTGAGTGATTTCCGAATTTCAACATCTTCGGTAACCATTTTATGTGACAACACTAGTGCTATTAACATTTCTAAAAACCCTGTGTTGCACTCTAGAACAAAACATATTGAACTTAGATATCATTTTCTTAGAGAGCTAGTTGAATCAAACATTCTTCAACTGTCATATATTTCAACTGAGGATCAATTAGCTGATATCTTAACAAAACCTTTGGATCAAAAACGTTTTATTCACTTGCGTAAAGCAATTGGCATGCTTTCCTTGAAATAAACTCTTTTGAAACCTTTGCTTAGATTAGGTTTTGTTTTTGTTCTTTGTTTTGTTTTGTTCTTTATCTATGTTTTGTACATAGCACACTAATTGAGCATAAATCATAATTGACTTTAATTGCATCCTTTTATGCATTTAGAAATTTATTATGTCCTTGATGTCATAATATTTCAATGTTGCAATGATCATTTACGTTAATTAAACCATCTTTTAAGTGATCAAAGTCAATTTCTCTCTCAATGATCTCTTGGTATAGTCATTATCATATTTGATTGCTTAGTCGAGTATGAATTCGAGATCAATGGTTTGGTTGAATACCTTATATATTAAATAATTGATAGCCAATTGAGGGGGAGTCAATGAAATGTGAAATGCTCAAAAGATGTGGAAAGAGTTACATCCCAATGAGGAGTGTGAAAACTACCACCACATGGAGAAAATGAAAGAAAAAGAAACTCCATGAATGAAAAGCAAATTTTTGTTTTGAAAATTGTTGATGAAACTCATATTGAAATACTTGACTCAGTCGTATTTCATGGTTGGTATAAGGTGGGATTTTTAGTAAAAGATGCTCAAAGAGCCACTCCTTCAACAGATTGTCTAGATATATTATCTAACTTATCTGGGATTTCAAACATCTATTGATCTTGGTACTTCATTTTCTTTACTGAAATTGATGATTTGATAAAGACATTACACATAGGATCAGGATAGATGTAATTGAAGTTGTTCAACTTTAAGTGTTTTAACTTTCGTAAATCTTCGTTTCATTTTTGGATATTTTTGATAGATTTTGCATAATCTATTTCTTGTTGTATGAAACGATGCTATTTGTTTAAAGTTGACATGATAAAATGCTTACATACTTTTTCTGGATTTTATTGTATTTTTTTAACTTTTCTGGAGAAAAAGGTGTAGCCGATCCGGATCGTGGCAAGTGATCCGGATCCCGAACGCAGGATTCCCTGCGTATAGCCGATCCGGATCGTGGCAAGTGATCCGATCCCGAATGCAGGATCTTCCCTGTATGTCCGATCCGGATCTCATTCAGACCGATCCGGATCGCGGCTAGGGCTTCTTATAGAAACTTCTCAGATTCAAGATTTCTTTACCCTAATTTCTGGTTTCCAAGCTTCTAGAGTTTCTCTCTCTAGATCTCTTGCTTCCTGGTGCTTCAAAACTCAAGTTCTTCGGATTCAAGTAAGTTTTCATGATCAAAACTCGGTTTTTCACAGTTTTTAGGTTTTTTCATCAAACGTGAGTTGAAAAGATGGATTTTTTCTTCGTTTGTGAATGTTTTTGATCAAATTTCTTTTGAAATAAGAACTCTGGGTCAATTAGTTTTGCTTTTATGCTGGTTTTTGCATGATTAACGAGTTTTTAGGCTTCGATTTCTAAAAATTCGGTTTTAGGGCATAAAAGAGGAATTTGTGTAAAACATGAAATTGATCTATTTTTAAAATTCTTTTTGGAAAACTAATTTGATTCTTGGCTTCTCTATATGATTATGATTGTCTAGGTACAATGTGTTAAGATTTTTCAAAATTGACAATTTTTCATATGTTCTTGAGTTGGTTTTCACAGGACATTCTCTTTTTAACTCAAAGCACTAGAATCAATGGCATTCTCCTGGTTGATCACCTGCTGGTTGCTATGTGCCAGGGGTTCATCGGTTAAGGAAGAACCAGGCGTCTCAACTGGAGACAAGCCCGAAGGAGCCAAATGAAGACACTCAGACTACGATACTGAAGAATGGGATGAATTCCTTAAAGATGTTCAGAAAAAATTGATGAAGAAGAAAGGAATTTCGGAAAGGGAAAAGACTGCGAAATTTGCCTCCACAACCAAACAGTACACAAGAAAGAGAAGTGTGAAGCGAATCACGAACCAACATAGTGGGCCTCTAACTAGAGCACTCTCACTTTCAGATCCTTGCAAACTGGATCACCATGGACTGCTGGACCCTGATGCACCATCTGCATCTAGACAGCGTTCATATACTTTTCCAAGGAACGCAAACACGAGACAGAACTTTGGAATCGAGTTCGTCGAGGACAACGAGGGTCTCGGTTACACATGAAGGATTTGAGAGAACTTCAGAAATCTCTGCTGAACACAAGAAACTCAGAGGAAATAACTCAAATCTTAAGAGCTTGCTTAAAGGTTTTGAGCAAGCTGAGCTCTTCTAGCTCTGGCTCGTCAGACTGAAAAACAGAATTGGACACTTTTGTTTGGTTTTTTAGATTTCAGGACATTTCCTTTTCTTTACTCATCTTCAGTTTTTGTGCACTATTCCTTAGGTTAGTTCTCAGTTTGTGCATATTGTTAGAAACTTATATGAACTTTTTGTTTACTCTCCTTACATATTGTAGCTCATGCTACATTTTTTGGCTTATTTGTGACAAAAGGGGAGAGAATGATAGTGAGAGGTTGAGAGGGTTATAAACTCTGAACAATGAAAACAATGAACTCTGACAATGATGTGAATGAATCAAGGAATGAATCAAGTAAGTATGAATCTCAACTCAACTTGGGTTTTTTCCTTTGTGATTGTGACATGCTTCTATACTAACTATTTTACTAACTATTTGGCATGTAATATGACTAACAAGTTGATGTTGGACCAAGGAATGAATCAAGGTAAGTTGAATCTCAACTCAACTTGGGTTTCTTTTGTGATTGTGACATGCTTCTATACTAACTATTTGACTAACTATTTGGGCATGTAATATGACTAACAAGTTGATGTTGGACTAACATACTTTGACATTTGGTTTTCACTGCTTAGAAGATATGTTGGTTTTAAACTATGTTTCTTCACATATCTGATTCTTTCAAATGTCATGATGAGATCAAACTCTATCTCTGTATTTGTTTTCAATGTTTCAATTCTTGAGGTATCTAACGATTTTGTTTGTCAAGAATGTTTTCTGTGTGCAGAGTTACAGATGTCTAAGTCTAGAGTCTGTTCTAGGAGTTTATCTCATGTTTTTAATTTCTGGAACTCTTTTGTAAATTTTTGTTGTATGGTGATAGCAACAAAAATATCCTTTTTGAATTTTCTTTGTGGATCTGTGTTTTGTCACGAAACCGCCAAAGGGGGAGATTGTTACGGATTTTGTTTTGGCGTATTTCGTGAATATGTTAAGTCTTGAAGATTGAAGATGAAGAAACTTTGGATCATATACCTCAATCTCAAGAAAGAAGAATTCAAAAGGATCAGGTACGTTTAACTAAATAATTTTGATGATCCGAATACTTCTTATAGTGTAGAAACACCTGGAAGAGGTTTTAACTGCTTATTCATCAAAAACTGGACATGGGACATGTTCAGGATCCGGATCGTGTCTTTCAATCCGGATCCCGAAGGGTGTTCGTTCATACACTAGTTCAATCCGGATCATGGCATTGATGATCCGGATCCCGAACATGAGTTTTACCTGTTGGCTTGAACGATCCGGATCGTGGAATTCAATCCGGATCCCGAACACATTGTTCTGGTAAAACTGTATGAACGATCCGGATCGTAGATTATGATCCGGATCCCGAACAGGCGATTTTCTGGAAATTGCTCTCTACGCGTCTGCGATCCGGATCGTGACTTGCGCAATCCGGATCGCCGTCGGTAAAACTTTCCAGAAAAGTTTGTTTTTGATCCGAATATTCTTCCTAGGGTTTCTAACCTATAAATAGCCCTTCCTTTTCATTTCTAGGGCAATCCACATATCGGAAAAAGAGCCGTCATTTTCAAATATCATTTTATACGGCCTTAGATCCACATATAGAGAAGAACGGAAATCATTAGATCTATTTAATGGTTCTTCATCTATATTGATTAGTTTGATTCTAGGATTTTCATACTCATATCTTGAGTTGAATCAAACTAATGAATACTTAGATGGTATTTCCGATCTACTCTTGATCTAAGTATTCGGCGGATCATCACCACCCAAACAAACAACGATTTACCCCAAAATCGGCGCGTGGACTCGCGTGGCCTTGTGGATTCAAGGTGTTATCGCTTTCGTGGATTCGGAGCGAGGTGCGTTCGTGGATTCGAAGCGTACCATTGGGTGAAGACCGTGGATTCGGTCGGACGTCGTGGATTCGACGTTGGACGCTGTGGATTCAGCGTTGGCGGCGCAAATCGTGGATTCGAGAAGCGTTGCGGAGCGAGCGGAGAAGATCGACTAGGGGCGTATGGTAAAAGGTTGAGTCGTCTGTGAGTACGTTATATCACCTTGTACGTGTGTTAACTCTAGTGGATTTCGCCGTGTTATCGGTCTCGTGGTTTTTTACTCCGGTTTGGAGTTTTCCACGTAAAAATCTTGTGTGTTCTTTTATTTTTCCGCATTGGGTTTTATCGCACAAAGATTTTTGAGTGTTTATTGTTTACACCTATTCACCCCCCTCTAGGTGTTTTTTCCCCTATTAGATCCTTATTAACCTAAACCCTACATTATATATCTGAGCAGGTTTGGCGCTTCGTGTACGCGGGAAATACCGTGTGCACGGCGGATCTGTAGACGGGCCCGGGTTCTGGTTTACACCCGGGCGTGACAGATTAAGTTGGTATCAGAGCTTAGGGATAGTCAGTTGGGACTTAGGAAACCCTAGGCTTTCGGGCGGACCCTAGGATGTTAGGGCGTGAGAGGCGTGACTTTTAGCGAAAGTCGGTGATTTGGTTTTGACTCTTCCAGTGAGTGAAGAGGGATCGGCATACCCTATTTTTGTGGGACAGTTATGTTGGCTGCAGACAACATAACGTTACAAAAATAGGGGGATGCCTTTGACTTTCGCTAGATTGGGTCGAGTGTTTGGGGTGTGCTGATTTGCAGTTTGTCGTGGCGAGCGGTGTCTCCCCGACGTTGGGCCTTGACCCGGGCGCACATTGGTGCAGCAGTTGGGTCTGAGCTGGTTGTTTCAGGCCGGATACCGGATTTGAGTCAGAGGACTCGGGACTCAGATGACAGGATTGTCAGAGGCATAGCAGCGGCAGAGTGAGCGGGCATCTGGTTTTTAGCGACACAGTTGTCGGAGCAGCGGGCAGCCCGACGGTGCTTCTTTCTGAGACCACCCGGTTGCAGTATCCTCAGGGGCGAGGATTTCTGTAGTACTGAGGGAGTGAGTAGCCCCTCCGTGCCAATGGTTAGTGCCGAGGCGCTGAGGCAGGGTGGATAGTTGACAGCTGATGAGTTATGGGACACCATTGATCAGTTGAGCCAGTTTCGGCAGTTAAACCACCCCGATTCATAGGATTAAGTTTGGAGCCTCTTGGGGGTAGAATCGTGGTTGGTGGTGATGGAAAGACTGCTTGAGAGCCTCTTGGTGTCGAAAGGATTTACGCAGTTATCGAACTGCGCGCTCTATGATTTGGGGGACAAGGCGCATAGGATATGCTTGACTGTGAGTGGATTGCATCAGGATACCTTTCAGGTTATTTAATTCCCCGTTTGGGTTTTGGATGCCTCGATGGAGTAGGCATTGTGTATGGAGCGTAGCGTTGCACTTCCTTTGGATAGGGGTCTGCCGCCAGAGGCGAGTCTGGGATAGAGGCGCTTGGCGCTAGGTGTTGGAGGACAGGTCGGCCGGCAGAGACATTTCTCGTTTTCATTCCAGGACGGTGGATATTCTTGTGGATGGATTATGTAAGGCTTACCCGAGGGGGATGTTACCCTTGGTGATTGATAACATGCATGTTTGGGGCACAACATATGTGATTGAGGGGTGAGCCTAGTAAGGATAATTATATAAGGAATTGCATGAATCAAGTGTGCTTGGTCGTACGACGATGATATCCAGGTGGATTTCTGAGACGTCAGAGGATGGGTGGACCCCGACGACAGCATCAGCTTTTATCAGAGCGGCGCAGCGGTAGCGGGGATTAGCTGTCTGCGAGAGACCACATTCGTCGCCTCAGTGTGAGCAGGGACGGAGGTCGAGCTCCCTTTGTGATTGGTCTAGATATGTTTGGCAGGCTGAGCGACGACCACTTGCATCGAGAGGATGAATTTGTGCCGCCCGGTTGGAGGGCGCCACGGTAGTGGATTGGGTTGTCGCAGGTGTGATTTCGTCACAGCAGTCAGTGTTAGACATGTTGTCGTCCGGCATGGACTCGAGGCAGAGTTGTGGCCCCGCGCACTAGAGGTACAGGTTACTGTTGGTATAGTGCAGGTGGGGAAGGCTTGTGGATCATGCCCAGTGCAGTAGAGGCCGTGAGTTGTGCAGGCAGACTTGTTGCTATTTGTGGCCGTCCGGTGTTTAGACCCAGTGTTTGGGACAGGTTGGCATAGTGCCACAGGATGTTTGACTGCTGAGAGAAAGGACCTTGTTTCTACAAGGCAGACAATGGAGGGCTCGTTTGTTATGACTGCTTGGGTACTCAGGTTACAGCGATAGTGTGAGAGGTGCCTACGGTGGCACCGGGACGTAAAAGGATATTCCTGTTGCTCGTGAGGTCCCGGGTGTGATTCCACCTGAGCTGATGATGATGCCGCCGGTTAGGGAAATTGTGATTTCGATTGACGTGGTTCTGGGAACCACGCCTACCTCGATAGCACCTCGTATATATCGTTTGTAGATGCTGTGGCAAGGTCTGTGAGGATAAAGTTTTATGCTAAATGGTTTTGGTACAAGTTTAGCTTTGAGAGCACATCTTCCTGGATTATGTATTTAGCCGCAGGGGCGGCGGTGGGAGTCCGGTCAAAATAGATGCTGATTGAGATGGGTCGAGATCGACAGTTACTATTGAGGTGAGGAGCTTTTGGACCGGATGGTGCCAGCGGAGTTTGACGAGCGGATGGTAAGATTGGTACCAGCGCCGATTTTAGTTTGGCCAGCGAAGGAAGATGGACCTGCGAGTGATAGTGATACCTCCCATAGTGGCTATGGAGCTACCATTGGTTGATGAGCATCCAGGATCACCCCGACCGGGCCACTGTGGTGGCGGATACCTAAAGCAGAAGAGCTAAATTGGGAGTTAAGTTTGTTGGTCCCATAGCTGGCGCTGCGTGGGACCATGGTGGTATACAGGGTTTGAGATCGTGTCCCAGGGGATTCCTTTTGAGGATAGGCTGCGGCTGAGCAATCTACTCGTGTGGTCTGGTTATGACAGTGACCGGGTGAGGACCCCTGCTTGTTAGGGCCCCTTTCTTGTGCGGGTGCCTGTGTGGATGTATTTCGGGTTGCTCTGGTTGAGTTGGCTCTAGAGGGTGATTTTAGTGCGTGTTGCACTGGCTGTTCGTTCTTTTCCCCCAGGCTTTTGATGGAGTCCCTGAGATTTTCCTGCGTCTCAGCTCAGGAGTGTTATGTTTTGACTCCTCGCCGTGATTGACTCACTTCTTTGGATCCCTGCGAGAGTTTGGAGTCCGAGGGACGCTCGTTGCGAATTCCGGCTCGTGAGATGAGGGAATTACGCAATCGGGCTATGCCGTGCTGGTTGTTGTCGTTGTTGTTGCTGTGGAGTAATCACGGGGAGTGATAGGCGACTTGATAGCGGGAGACGGCGGAGTTGAGTACTTACCCCTGGTTTCTGAGACTCCTTGGGAGTTACTTTAGTTCGAGGACGGTTACCTGGTGTTCGGGAGGTCATATTCCCGATCTGTGGCAAGTGGGGGAGAGTTGTTGGTCCTGCCCGGTGCAGTTTGAGTCCTGGATTTTGCCGGTAGACCTGAGGGTCTTGACTCATCTGCGGGATGTTGTTGTGGTGCCCGTTGGGCTGACTGGTTCGGTTTTTCTTTTCGCGGCAGCTGATTATGCTGCGAGGACGGTTTTCGTGGGAGCCAGGCCTGGAGGTGTTGGTGTACTTGGTTGCTTGAGAGTATCTTCGCTTCTTTGGTTTTGACCTTGTGAGCGAGGCGGATGTCTCGTAGTGGGTGAGTAGCCTTTTGGCTGGTGTGTTTGAGGGATCTGCGGCGGCACCAGGACTCGTAGTGGGTGAGTAGCCTTTGGTTATGAGTTCTAGCTGATCTCCTATCAGAGTTGTTTGGCATGACACCAGTTTGGGAGTTGAGGACCCAACTCCAGGATTTGATGTGTTGGATTTGTGTCAGGCCAAGTGTGGCACCTTCGGGGGCGCCGGTGCTATTCGAGCTGTGGAAGGTTGGTTCACTTCGGCTTTGTGAGGACCCGTAAGAATTTGATGAAGTGATCATCGGGAGCTAGCACCCTTCGGTCAAGCTTGGAGGATTTGAGTTACCAGCTACAAGGGTATTGGATCTTCGCGAAAATGGATGGGCAATCTGGTTCTCTCGACTGCTCACGGCTGAGTGTTGATGCCGGAGGGTTAGGGATGTGCTTCTACATCCCGACGGTTTTGGATTTGAGATCGGAGGCTACGGGATCAGTTGGGGGACTTATATCGGATACTTTGGGAGTACAGAGGTACTTGGATCGAGCTTTTGTGTCGACGAACTGGTGGTTGGATTATCTGAGGCCCTAGGAGGGACAGATGCTTGTACCGGTGCAGACTACTTGATGGCCGAGCAGTTAGCCCAGCTGTACCTAGTTGAGGTGGCGTGGTCCTCTGGAGTGTTCTCCATTGTTTCGTTCTGGTTAGAGACCCAAGGATTGCATCGCGTCTCTGGATGTGGTATTTGGTAATTTTGGGAGCGTGAGTGGAGGATGATTGGATAGTTACCCCCCTGTTGGTTGAGATTCCGTGTTGAGGAATGACTCCAGTTTCGAGGACGAAACTTTCTTTTAGTGGGGGAGGATGTGATGACCTGGATCTCCGCAGAGCTGTTGCGGTGCTTTGAGGTGGCTACTGGAGGTCTACGCAGTGTGCGGGAGGTATTTGGGGCTTTTACAGGGTGACCAGCAGCTTCTGGAGGCCTACGGGGCATGTCGGCGGTGTTCGGGCGCCAATTTGGACACAAGTGTTGGACTCCGGGCTTCAAATGGATCACGTGGGTGATCGGGGGACCCCATCGGTTGTTTAGAGGTGTTTGCGCGCAAAACGGATATTGAGATTGGGCTCGGCGCGAGATTTGGACTAAGAATACTTTTCCGGGGGCTTTCGGCAATTTTTAGAGTGAGAATTTGGCGAAACGGACGTCAAAATCGGATTCAGCGCGCGAAAACGCTTCAGACGGAGTATTTACTTGCATTTTTGGGCTCGGGTTACTGTTCACCGCCGGAACAGTAACTCCGGCGATCGCCGGCGGCGGCGGCGGCGGCGGGCAGCGCCGGCAAGCGGCGGCGCGGCCTCGGGCAGGCGGAGCAGCGGCGGCAGGCGGCGCGGGCAGGGCGCGGGCAGCGCGCGGGTGAGCGGGCAGGCGGCCGGTCCACGCGGCGGGCGTGCACCAGGCGGAGGACACGTGGCATCACCCCATTGGCGGGCTCACAGGCGTTGGTCCACGGAGTATTCAAGTTGGCTTTGGTTCACGGTGCACCAGGGTGGACACGTGGCAGGCTTTGGTTGGTTCGGTGTTCGGAGGTTCGTGCACCGGGTGCACCGGTCAGAGGCAGGACACGTGGCACAATACTATTGGACGGTCAACTGTGCGGGCAGTGGGGGGCAGCGGCCGCAGACTGTGCGGGCAGGCGCGGCGGTACGACGGTCGGGGACGCGTGTCGACCCCCGGAGGTGGCCACGCGGCGTCGCAGGAGTGGTGGGTGCGGCTGTTGCCTGTTCGGTGGACGCGTGGCAGCCTCTGGGGCGGGTCGGACAGTCTGTTGGATCCCGTCCGACGGGGCTTTGTGGGCCGGGCCGCACTGTGCGCGCCCGAAAGTTCGGGCCGGGCCGCACTGTGCGCGCCCGGAAATTTCCGGGCGCCCGAAAGATGGGACCCATTGGTCATTTCTTCAAAAGATTTTTTGGACTGGCTTATTTAAGCAACCCGAAGCCCATTCACCTTGCTTTTTCCACCATTTCCGAGCCTCTTCTCACCATGGTGTCTTCAGCAAAGTTGTTCCCCTTCGAGTTCTCCATCTCCTGGTGAAGTTTGAGGATCTGTGGTGGCACGCACTTCGAGATTTGGATTTTTCGGCGCGGCGCGACGTTGCATCCCTGGATTCTTCTTCGGCGCAGCGACAGTGTTTTAGCTCTCCCGAGCTAACCAGGCAGTATTTTTCAGCGATTCTTGCGCCATCGTCTTCGTAACAGGTAGGGCTACATTTCTTATTTCTACGGGTTTTCCCTCATTCCGAGGTTTTCCTGGGTTTTTCGGACCATCTTGTAACCCCATTTTCTGGGGTGGAGTTTTGGACAGCGCTGGATTGTTTTGGTGATATCTCCGCAACCGGACATCGGATTGAGGCGATTCAAAAGGGGATTTGCATCTACGCATCACAAGGAATCTCTCTGAATTTTTGTGGAACTTTGTGGAATTTCCCTGATGGTGAGAACCCCCTTTTTACAGTATCTTCAGATTCAGTTTTTGTGATCGATTTGCTTTGGGGTGCCCCTCTTGTCGATTTTCGTTCTCAGCACAGGAAAATCGTGGGAAAACGTGCAGGTACTCGTTTCGACCGGTTCGTCGCGTAGATCGTGATAGCATTTTTCTGGGAATTTATTGGGCACGTTTCGCAGGTAAAAATGGCTGAACAGTAAATCTGATTTTGGGGACAGATTTGGATTAAACTTGATTAGTAAATTTGTGTGTGTTCTTTGGGACTTTTGGCGCAGTATTTCGGGGACGGTTGAGGATCGAGCGCGGACTTCGCCGCCGGGACTTGGATTTAGCGCTCGAGGTGGGTACCGTTGTTTACCTCCTACTTGTGATGTCCCCACTAGGCCTATTTGAGTTGCTTCTTTATTATCTTGCTAATGAACCGGTACAAGTGAAAATGGCATGTTGATTGAGAATTGGGCTTATAACTAGAGGTTGTGACTTCAAAAGGACTAAGTGCTGACTAATGGTTAATTCTTGTAATTAATATGCCGCTTAAAACCTTGGGAAGAGCTTTCTTAAAATGGATATGGGATAACTTGGCAAATGAAAGTTTAACTAGTGGCATACCTCTCTATTGGGAAAGATAATAATATTTAAACCCTGTTTTTAAATAAAGGACTTTGCATGCTTGTATGGACATTTAGTTAGGCCACCTTTTTCTGCTACACTATCATGATGGCATTGACTTAGGAGAAACCATGCTTTTTCCTCTTCTTTTATCTACATTTGGGGGATAGTGCGCTCGGGTGCGAGCAGGGGCTGGGATAGTGTAGTCAGACAGTTGTGGGTCTTGGGACAGGCAGGCTGTGAGGGCAGGGCATTGCGGCAACCGCGGACAGTAGGCGGTTGACCGGATAGTGATTGCTGCTTATGCATCAGATTGGGTATCAGGTCTCTAGTAGGTGGAGTTTTCCACTATTTGCCTATCTTGCATCATCATCGAGATCGGGTCTCCTTTTAGTGGACGGGTTTTCCCACTTTGATCAGAGTCATGATCCAGTTCTGCTGACTTGATACCTATTACTGAGGCACTATGCTCGTGTGGGTCGCTCCCCTCGAGTGCCACTCCGGAGTGTGTATTTTGTGACCGTGCCGGTCAGGAGCCGGTCTGTTGCCTTGGGGCGGGACCAGGCCGGTCAGGAGCCGGTCTGTCGCCCTCGGGATGGGACCGTGCCGGTCAGGAGCCGGTCCGCATCCCCTAGCTGAGTTGGGACTTAGTAGGCATAGTGGGCAGTACCGGTGTTCGCCGGTGACTAGGTTGGGCTACCC
The DNA here is from genome assembly GCA_029168755.2 of Tillandsia fasciculata. Taxonomy (NCBI): domain Eukaryota; kingdom Viridiplantae; phylum Streptophyta; class Magnoliopsida; order Poales; family Bromeliaceae; genus Tillandsia; species Tillandsia fasciculata. Next base: position 250,143 of record JAQOTM010000276.1, on the reverse strand, counting down.
AGGCAGGCATTCTTATTCTGATGCATACAGTTGGCCATACTCTTAGCTGAGCACCTTAGAGGCATATAGTGGTAGCTTCTTACATCATCGACAGTTTTATTTACAGCTTACCACCTTTGTTCATCTTTTTTCGCCTCTTGTAGTCCTAGTGGGCACACTTGAGTTGAGGTCTACCCACTAGGGGGAGGCTGCTGTTTACAGTAGTTCTCACCCCCACTGCTTTCTCTTTTCTCTTCCCCTTTGTTTCTTTTGCAGTGTCTTCTGCGGGTGCTGCTGAGTTTTCAGCGACGGGTCGAGGAGAGAGGACGGCCGAGTAGATAGACTTCGAGGCAGGTTGAGCGTGTTAGCTGGACTGTTGGTGTACCCGTGTTTCCTCAGACGGTTGTACTTTTATTTTGGGACTGGCTTTTGCCAGCAGGTTGTATTTATTATTTTTGGTGAGCTGGGAGAGACAGATGTATCATTTAGATAGATGTATTGTATTTTATTTCCAGCTTCAGTCTGAGATGTATTAGTTTTAGTTCAGCTCTGTTTTTATTGCTCTTTTATTATATCTCTTATATATCTGAGCAGGTTTGGCGCTTCGTGTACGCGGGAAATACCGTGTGCACGGCGGATCTGTAGACGGGCCCGGGTTCTGGTTTACACCCGGGGCGTGACAATTTATAGGTTAGAAACCATTGGAAGAAGATAAGGATCAAAAACATCCGTTTCTGAAAATTTTACGGACGGCGATCCGGATCAGATTTACTGCGATCCGGATCATCGTAAAGAAATTGACGATTCCAGAAATCCAAGTGTTCGGGATCCGGATCGAAGTTCCCGATCCGGATCGTTCATACAGTTTCACCAAACATCAACGTTCGGGATCCGGATTGCAAATCCTGATCCGGATCGTGCAAGTAAAAAGGTAAAACTAGTGTTCGGGATCCGGATCATGAGATGCTGCGATCCGGATTGAACCAGTGTATGAACGAACACCCTTCGGGATCCGGATTGTAAGGTCCGATCCGGATCCTGAACATGTCCTATGTCCAGTTTTTGATTTTTATGCAATTAAACATTCTTCCAGGTGTTTCTACACTACAAGAAGTATTCGGATCACCAAAATTAATTAGTTAAACATACCTGATCCTTTTGAATTCTTCTTTCTTGAGATTGAGGTATATGATCCAAAGTTCTTTCATCTTCAATCTTCAAGACTTAACACATTCACGAAATACGCCAACTCAAATTCCGTAACAGTCTAATGCATAAATAAACCTAGCCCAAGTTGGGGCTTTCTACTAGTCCGGTTGAACATACGTCATATGACAGGGTTCTAGGTCAAGTTCCAATAATAGTATTTAATTCAACACAGATAGGAAGCATTCACCAACATGATCACAATAATAAGCCAAGAAAGCGTCATCTCTCTCTCTAACATGCTTTCTAACACCTCTCACAAACATGCATGTTTACTATATCATAGAATTAGAGAACCATCCACCGGTTTTGGAGACGAAGCAACCCACCTGAAAGTGCGCGTCGATCCAATGTCCAAACAGAACATGGATAATTCTCAGGTTCCCACGATCCCCACAAGTCCAAGAACACCCAAATCTTCAAACCACTGTAATAAGTATCGCACTTAGCATCAACGGCAGCAATTCCAAAAACAGCACTTGCTGTTTTGCAAAAATAGCACAGAAAACGAGGAATTTCACCACTGAACAGTCCTCAGAAAAATCCAAAAAAATCAACGTTACGTTCCTCGCGAAGTGTAGATACGAATCGAGTATTTATGCGCCTCATTCCGATACTCGTAGGCAGAGAAAATCCATAAATACTCCGCCGCTGTCCAAAAATTGCCGCAGAAAAAGTGGGTTTAAAGAAGCTCCAGAAAACCCGATAAAACCTCGAAACGGGCGAATGTGGTAAGTACATGAGATGTAGCCCTACCTGTCGTGAAGAAAATGCCTCAAGAATTACTCAAAAAGTCTCTCGGAGTAGCCCAGGGGACTCCGCGGACCGAAATACGACGGAAAAGAATACCGGAAGAAGAACGTCACAGTGCGCTGAGTCACAAAAATTGCCGATGTCGAGATCTCCAAAAATCATCAAATCTCTGTGGGAGATGCAGAATAGGAGAGAGAAACCACGGCCAAAAGGGGCTCAGCTCGAAGTCCACAAAAAAAAATAAAAGATAGGGAGAGAGAGCTATTTATAGGCTAAGAGAGAGAGAGAGAGGGGGGGGGGAACCCCTTTGGGGTGCATTTTCGAGCGCCCGAAACATTCAGGCCCCGAAAAATGCACCCCGGCCTCCCTTTTGCGCAACATCTGGATCAGCCCGGGCGCGACGCTTGTCCGGAACACGGGTGTGGTGACCCTGATCCCCGTGTAGCTTCTCCCATGAACCGTGGTGTTGAACACCTAGTGTTGGTGTGTCAGGCCCATAGTGCATCAAAGGGATGCCACAGATGGACCCTGTGTGATATCCACAGCTGGATTGGCCTTCGGCTGCATTTGCCAAATTTTTGAAGTGGTTTTGGGCCAAACGGAGGTTGGATTTGGATTCAGCGCGGAAAAACGCTTGAAAACGGCTATTTGCTTGTTAAATTCTGAGTCCGGATGCCCAAAAACGGACTCCCAGAAATTTTGGTTGAATTTCGGTGCATGGGAGGGGCCGTGGACCGGCGGCTGCCACGTGGTGGCCCGTGATTGGCCGGTCCGCAGCACTCGGTCCACAGAGCGCCGCGGCTGGGTGCACGGACCCGGCGCATGACACGTGGCGCCGCCTGATTGGTGGGCTTTTGAGGCGCGGTCTACAGAATTTGCGCGGCGGTGCATGGACCGGGGCGGGGGACACGTGGTAGCCCCGGTTGGTCGATACACGCGGCGCGGTCCACGGAACCCGCAGTACGGTGCGTGGACCGGGTGCAGGGTACACGTGTCGGCACGCGATTGGGTGGCTCTTCGGGCGCGGCGCACGGGGGCGCGGGACCCCGCCTTGGGGCGCGTGCGCGGCAGGCGCCGCCTGCTCGCACGTGTGACCGCGACAGTGGCAAGGACGCGTGTCGCCCTGCCACTGGCGGGCGCCACCTACCCGTTTGACCGGGGGGAGGCGCCACGCATCGGCAGCCCGCGCGCCTCGCACAGCTGTTCACTGTGCGGGACGCGTGTCGGTCTGCGGGATGGGCCACGTGGCCGCAGCGGAGCGGCCTTGCATGGCTGTTGCCTGTTTGCTGGGCCTCGTGGCGGCCCCGGGCCGTTTCGGGCGCGCACAGTGTTGGGCCGGGCCCAACACTGTAGCAGCCCGGAACTTTCGGGCGCCCGAAAGTGGGGACCCAGCCGGTATTTTCTGAAAGTTTTGTGAGCCTATTTATACAGCCCGAACTCACTTCTAGTGGGTTTTTTTCGCTGTTTTAGGCCTTTTTGAGCTCAGGTTTCTTCAGAGGAGTTCATCCCCGAGTTGTGCTGCACCTTTCTACAGAGTTTGGAGATTTTTCGTGGCACGGTTTTCGAGGTTCCCATTTTCTTGGCGCGTCGCGACGCTCTTTCTTCGGTGTTTCTTTCGTCGCGTTTCGGTGCACGAGCTCCCCCGGCCTACTCCGACCATCTTTTTGAGCGATTTCTTCGCCGTTGGATTTTCAACAGGTAAGGCTACGATTTTGGTATTTTTCGCATTTCCTGGTTTCTCGATTTTCGAGGAGTTCTTCCATGCTCACTGAGGACCCTGTTTGCTGTGTGGATTTTTGAGGACAGCAGATTGATGGAATTTTATCTCCGCGCTCGGACGTCGGATTGAGACGCTCTTATACACTTTTTTCATCTACTCGACACGAGGATCATCACAGTATTTTTCTTGGAATTTTTGGAGACCTCCCCGAAGGTATACATTTTCCTTTTTATCTGTACAAGAGTTTACAGTTGTTTGGTTATGGGATTTTGCGCACCGATACTGTGGAATTTGTAACTTAGCCTACGGTGCTCGGAATTGGACGTGCAGGTACCCGTTTCGAAGGTATCGACACGAGGATCGCTGTGGTATTTATTTCAAAATTTTTGGAGCCCTTTCTGCAGGTGAAAAATCGACATCTTTGCGGCTGAAATTTTAGAGTGTATTACTTGGTTAAATTTTGGGAATAAAGTGTAATTGTGGCCTTGTGTTGTACCCAGGAGGGTTTGTGGACTGTGCTGGACCTGTTAGACTTGGAGTTAGTATTTTCCTGGTTTTCTCAGCTGTACGACCCCGGACAGTTAGCACCTTCAGGTGGGTGGCTTTGCTTTCAGGATCTATGGACTGTGCTCTAATTCTATTGATATAGAATCATGCATGATAGTGATGGGACTCGGTAGCATGCTAGAATTTGAATGTTAATATTCCTTGTATCTATCTGTTGATCGTATGATCTTTTCTTCTTCCTACCACCTGTTAAATATTTGTTATCTTGGAACCTGACCTAGCACCCCCGTCATATGTTGCATGTGTAACCAGACCAGTAGAAAACCCTCACTTGGGCTAGGGTTATTTATGTTTAGACATCCACACTTTATGTTTCACTCCTGGACTTAGTGTTATCCTCGCCCGTGTTACGGAATTTGAGTTGGCGTATTTCGTGAATGTGTTAAGTCTTGAAGATTGAAGATGAAAGAACTTTGGATCATATACCTCAATCTCAAGAAAGAAGAATTCAAAAGGATCAGGTATGTTTAACTAATTAATTTTGGTGATCCGAATACTTCTTGTAGTGTAGAAACAACTGGAAGAATGTTTAATTGCATAAAAATCAAAAACTGGACATGGGACATGTTCAGGATCCGGATCGGACCTTGCAATCCGGATCCCGAAGGGTGTTCGTTCATACACTGGTTCTGTCACGCCCCGGAACCCGGGCTCGTCAACAGATCCGCCGTACACACGGAATTTTCCGCGTACACGAAGCGCTGGTAACCTGCTCAGATATAATCTAACAATAAAAGAGCATAATACAGAGCTGAAATAGAAGAACCACATAGTATCTCAGACTGGGACTACAAACACATCAGTAATAAGTACAATAATCTCCCAGCACCAAAATAGTACAACCAGCTGGCTAACGCCAGACCCAAAATGAAAGGAGAATATCACAGTCTGAGTGGAGGGTACAATATCTGTCTAATAACTCTCAGCCTCACAGGAGATCTATCTATTCAGCGATCCCCTTACCTCGATCAGCTGCCGATGGCCTAGCAGCTCCCGCAGAAGACTCTGCAAAATAAAGGAGAAGAAAGAAACAGAAAATAACAATGGGGGTGAGAACTACCAGATAAACCAATAGCCTCCCCTAGTGGGTAAAACCTCAACTCTGACGCACCCACTAGGACTACTAGAGGCAAAAGGGGAAAAGGGAAGTGGTAAGATAATAAGGTACTGAATAGTAAAACTACCACTACTATGCCTCTACTGTGCGGTACTGGCTATCAAAACTGTATGCATGCATCAGTAAACAGAACTGTCCAAAATAACCCAATCCGTCATCTGATCCACGATCGGTACTGCCTGCTCCGCTCTCATCATCGGGCAAAAATCCGCGCTGACGTGATAGCAAAACTGTCAATAACTGTCTGGCCCCAGCCTCTAGAGTGGAACTCGAGGGAGCGACCCACACGAGTAAAGCACCACCCGGCAATAACCGCGCCGGTATGATAAGTATCAAAAGCAGGACTGGATCATGACTATGATCAAAGTGGAAAAACCATCCACTAAAGAAAAGCCTGATCTAATGCCATAGTGCTCAATAAGTGGGAAACATCATCCACTAGAGGAAACCCAATCCCCAGCTAATGCAAAATAAACCAAACTCAACCCCTATCTGATGCAAGGACAAACATCTGGTCGACCGCCTACTGTCCGCGGTCACCGCAATACCCCACAAATCCACAATCTAGCACAACCTTGGCTACACTATCCCAAACCCCTGCTCATACTTGAGCAACAACATCTGGATGCAAAGGACAATAATGAAACATGTTCAAATCCCAATATAATAGTGTAGCAATAAATAGTGGCCTTACCTGATGTCCGGGCATGCAAGTAACTGTCTTTATTTTTAAAAGTTGTAAAATAGTGTCAAAAGTTTAAAACAATTGATTTACTGAATAAAAGTCATTTGCATGCGAGATCATAGCCTTTGTCTCAATCACAGTGTCCCAATATAAGTCATCATATCTTTTGTGGGGTTATATTAAGTTTTAGGGGAGTTTGTCGCAGTGGTCCTTGTCATTTGTCATATTAATTTGTCCCAATGATTCTCATTAATTGTCCTGTTAGTTGTCCTGTTAGTAGTCCTGTTAGTAGTCCTGTTAGTAGTCCCAATGGTTCTCATTAATTGTCATATTTTAGGGGATTTCTAGTAATCCCAGTGAGCTTGTCAAAAATGAGATAAGCAACAACCGCCCACCTCGAGCAGCTCAAACGACACCCCAGGTGGTCCCCTGGCTGTCCACAGTCCTCAAATCCTGCAAATCAACACTCCCGGTATAAATACAAATCCCAAAAAGTACATTATTTGCTGTTTTTCAAACAGCACGAGAAAAGAGGAATTTTTCACCTCTAAAATGAGCTCCTAAAATCCCAGAAAAATCACAGTTGCGTTCCTCGCGAAGAGTAGATCAAAATCGACTCTTTGAACGCCTCGATCTGATGCTCCTACGCCAAGATAAAAATCGGAGAAGTCGACGCTGTCCAGAAATTTCCACAGAAAAAAGGGGGGTCAAAGAGGACTCGGGAATCATGCCAAAAGTACGAAACGGAGCAAAATGATCAACACAGAAATCGAAGCCCTACCTCTTACGGTCGCGCTGCCGCAAAAATCGTCCAAAAATTCCACCTGGTTAGCCCGCGGTGAATTTTCGACGGAACTGCGACGGGAAATGGGCCTAAAAAGAAAATCGTCGCAGTGCGCCGCGTCGCAGTGCGCCGCGTCGCAGATATCTTGCTATCTGTAACTCCTAAAATCCTGAGATTTTAGAGAGAGAGAGAGAGGAGAGAGAGAGGAAAAACTTTGATATAGAACACTTTCTCTGATTCTCTCTCTTCGGCGCGCAATTCGAGGTGCAAAGAGAGGGGGTGGGGGACCTCTTATATAGTGGGCCAAAAGGGAATATTCCCACACGGGATCGGATCCGAACAGGAAACACCGAAACGGACCAACCGAAACGAGCCACGTGTCCACAAAACAGGGAACAGCCTGTGCAGGCCCAATGAAAATTCGCCACGTGGCCACGTGGTCCACGTGCTCGGTCCGCGCTCCGGGTCTTCCGGAAGTTTGTCGGCCAATCAGGGTGTGCCACGTGTCAGCTGCCCACATGCTTCTAGAAGCCGGCCCACCAATGGGAAAGCGCCACGTGGCAAGGGGGGGTGTTCGGTGCTCCCGGTGCACGCCTGGCCCATGGACCGCGCACCCGAGCCACCTGCCCGCGCCTGCCCGCGCCTGCCCGCGCCTTCCCGCGCCGCGCTCCTCCGCGCTCCGCCCTGCCCCGCCGCTGCCCGCCGCCGTGCGCCGCCGCCCGCCGCCGCTCGCCGGTCGCCGGAACAGTAATTCCGGCGGCCGGAGTTACTGTTCCGGCGTGAACAGTAACTTTTGCCGAAAAATTAGAGTAAATATACCATTTTGATCGTTTTCGCGCGCTGAGTCCAAATATGACGTCCGTTTCACCAAATTCTCAACCAAAATTTTGCCGAAAGCTCCCAGAAATTCCTGTTTGCCCCGATTTTCGCGCCAAGTCTATTTTAAATGTCCAATTTCGATTGTACAAGCTCTGTTTCACCAAATAAGCTCCCCACGGTCACAGTTTAATTTTGCACAGTTCCTGCGGGAGTCCGGATCATCACATCCTCCCCTACTAAAAAGAGTTTCGTCCTCGAAACGAGACTCAACCACAATCCTTAGTCTAAAGTCTCAAATAGGTAGGGGTGGGCGTTCCTCATCTCCGACTCGAGCTCCCACGTAGCCTCGCGCTTGTCATGATTGCTCCATTGGATACTCACCTAGGGAATGGCCCGACTACGCAATTCTCACCTCTCGATCCAGAATTCGCAGTGGGCGCTCCTCGTACCTCAAAGAGTCCAATGTATCGGGGCTAAGTATCCCACGAATGCCGAATCTCCTGATCCCCTTGGGACGGCGAGACTTTCAGGAATACATGATCTCCATCCTAAAATTCCAAGTCTCGTTGCCGAACATCGGCATAGCTCCTCTGCCGGCTTTGGGCGGTCTGAAGATACTTTCGACTCGCTCGGATCTTCTCTTCTGCCTCTAACAATACGTCTGGTCCCAAGGTCCGCCTCTCGCCCCCCGTCACTCCAATAAAATGGGTGACCGACACTTGCGTCCATACAACGCTTCAAACGAAGTCATCTGAATGCTCGCTTGAAAACTGTTGTTGTACGCGAGCTCAGCCGAGGGTAAGTGTCGAATCCACCCTCCGCCGAAATCCAAGATGTATGCTCTTAGCATACCCTCCAAGATCTGCATAATCCGCTCTGACTGCCCATCAGTTTGCGGAGGAAAAGCCGTACTAAACCTGAGTTGAGTCCCCAAGGCTCAAATCTCAGGTCTCTAACGGATACAAAATAGAGGCGGGCACTTAGGTAACCGCACCACCTCATTTGTAATAACCGCTGTTTACTTTCCCTTTCGGTCTTATCTGTGTTTTACTTCGAACCGCCTTTCGGCTAAGGGGCACGGGGTACCCCTTTTTCGTGCGTTGTTTTGGGCAGGCCGTCGGGGCTCGCGGGTAATTTTTGTGGATAAAGCCCGCGAAATGAAGACCGGCGGCGCGATCGGATCTGTTTTCCGATCCCGGAATCTCCCGGAACCTTTTTCTGAAGTTGACAGCAGCTCGGGTGTCCAGCACGTTTTATCAAGGTAAACTAGACCCGGGTAAATCAACCAAATTCAATCCTTTTTATTTGGGGCAGCTAAAGTTTATTTAATTTAATTTAGGTTAATTGGGAGAGTTAATTTAATTTAATTTAATTTAAGTTAATTTAAGGGGATTGGTAATTTAATTTAATCTAAACTTTCCCTGCTTTGGGTTGGGTTCAGGCTCAAGTACGTCGAATCGGTTTATTAAGTAGGGGTTGGGGATTTAGGTCGGGAACCCCAAACCCCCCTCCCTCTTTCCTTACCGTAGCGTACGTACCCCGAGCGGAATCGAGGACGCGCCCCCCCAAGCTTTCCCCGTCCGTGGAGAAGGAAGAACACGCCGCACGCTCACCGTAGAACCGGACTCCCAAAATCGGACGATCCTCTCTCCCCGAACCACCGTCGACACAACCAAGGTGAGATGAGGTCCCCTTCACTCTCCGTTTCTTCTAGGTTCTTGATGTTCTTGATCGGAAGGGAGAGGGACACTGGCGGCGGAATCCCCGGAATCCGTCGCACGTGCGGAAGCCCTCCCCTCCATCGGCGCCCCCGTGCACCCGCACGGGGCTGGGCGCACGTCCCAGCCCCGCGTGCGGGGTCACCCGCACGGGGCTGGGCGCGCGTCCCAGCCCGCGTGCGGGGTCACCCGCACGGGGCCGGGCGCGCGCCTAGCCGCGTGCGGGGTCACCCGCACGGGGCTGGGCGCGCGTCCCAGCCCGCGTGCGGGGTCACCCGCACGGGGCCGGGCGCGGCCTAGCCGCGTGCGGGGTCACCCGCACGGGGCTGGGCGCGCGTCCCAGCCCGCGTGCGGGGTCACCCGCACGGGGCCGGGCGCGGCCTAGCCGCGTGCGGGGTCACCCGCACGGGGCTGGGCGCGCGTCCCAGCCCGCGTGCGGGGTCACCCGCACGGGGCCGGGTGCGGCCTAGCCGCGTGCGGGGTCACCCGCACGGGGCCGGGACACGCATCCAGCCCCGCGTACGGGGATGCCCGTACAGGGCCGAACCCGCGCACGGACCCGTGCGCGGGCGGGGAATCGGCGAACCGCGACGGGCGGTTTGCCTGCCTTCGTCCTTACCCGAATCTAAGCGCCGACTTTCCTTGCGACAGGGGAGTGTGCGGGTTCGAGTGAGAGTACCGGGACGCGAGGGAGCCGAACGTGATCATCTACTAGCGACAGGTGGGTTTGAACGTGGTAATTAGTATCGACCTCCGTCGGCTGTTAACTTAAATAATTCATTCATTATGGTTGGTCTTATTGTTGCATAGAGGTTGTGATCATTATCTTATTATCGTCCATATATCGTGGTTACTTTCTATTAGTGCACATGCGTTGTGATCATCATCTTATTATCGTCCATATATTGTGGCTACTTTCTATTAGTGCACATGCATTGTGATCATCATCTTATTATCGTTCATGTATTGCGGTTACTCTCTACTGTTGCATATATGTTGTGATTACCACTTTACTATCGCGCATGCATTATGGTTACTGTGCTCGAGGCTGCAACACGTGCACCCACGGTTTGGCCACCGTGAGGGGTGCACTTTTCCGGAAAAGAGGTCTATGACCCGTGTATACCCACGAGGTGACGTAGTGGGGCCCCTTATTAGTTGTGGGGTTGAGGCGCCGAGGTGCGAGCGGTGCGACCCGTCGGTTTAGTTGTCCGGCGTGGTCGGGTTTCTGCAGGTACGGTATGGGCCGTCGGTAGTGGACCGATGCGGCCAGGTATTACAGGATGCAGGTATACAGGTTGCCATTCTTCCCTCCCCGAAAGGGTGGTTGCTCCGGTTGTCGCCACGGTTTGTTTTTACTATTATTTCCCCTGCTCTACTTTTTACTAGTCGCTGATTTCCCACTTGGTGACAGGGTCCAGGCGAGGGGAGAGGTAGGTGGCGGTGAGGACGGGGCGGTCGCAGCGGGATTGTGGGAGACTCTGGACTATATACTTTCCTTTTCCTTTCAGCTTTTCATTTATATTGTAGGCATGTGTGAGGTTCCCGATACCCTTGTGGGGTCGACAAAGATGTCGGTATTTGGTTATTCGCTTATGCATTACCTTTTCCTTTACTTTCTGCTGGCCATTTGAAAAACAAAACAAAAACAAAGAAGAGATTGCGAAAACCGTTTTCAAAAAAATCTAAGTGTCGTGTGGGCACTGATTTCAAAAACCTTGTGGATTTATGGATTTGCGAAATGAGCTTTCAAAACTTGGGTGTCGTGTGGGCACCGTTTTCAAAACCCTGTGGATTTATGTTGATTTCAAAACTAGTTTTCAAAACATAAGTGCCGGGTGGGCGCTCTTTCAAATCTGAGGATTTATCCTTTCCAAAATGATCGGCCAAGTATTTGAATAGTTAGAATTAATGTTATACGTTACTGATTGTTGTGATTGAATGATTGTGTGTGACTCTGAACATGTACTAAACGCTACGCCGTGCGTATACAGGGGAGACTCTGTCCGTTTACAGAGAGATCCTGTATACGCGGCGGGTCTGGGCACGCACCGGGGAGAATGGAATTTCAAACAAAAATTTTTGGACACGCTAATCAGACTTTTTTTTACTAAACACTTCCGCTGAATGAAACCCCCGGGGCGTGACAGATTAAGATGGTATCAGAGAGAATTCATTCAATCACAACTGTTGATGCCGACATCCGTGGGAATGCTTCACATATCTACAAGTGAATGAAATGGGTAGGGCATAGGGCTTTAGAACGTGAGTGATCGGGGGGGGGGAAATTTGAGTCTTTGCTCGAACTAAGTGATTCGCGGTCGTAGTTAAAGTCTGATGTTGACCCTGTTACGTGTGACAGCTATGGTTCGTACCAGATCGTCGGCGGGTGACGCCGAGGCAGAAGCGACGACATCGACGGCCGCGGAGAACCAGCTCCTGCGGCAGCAATTGCGGGAAATGGCGGGGCAATTGGCCACCCTCACCGATCATGTGCGTCAGCTGACGCAGCAGCAGCAGGCCGCGCCAGTGACGGCCGCCCCGGTCCCTCCGCCGGGGCCGACAGCACCCACCGCGGCACCACCGACAGCACCACCACCAGCGGCGACTACGGGACCGGCACCTGGGACAACTAGCCGGGTTGTTCTGGAGGAAACAGTGGTCACGCCTACCCCTATCGCGGCTGCCGCCGCCACGAGTGGAGGGGGTGTGGTGATGACCGAGCGGGACCGAGTGCGGGCCAACTTGAAGGACTTTAAGAAACACGACCCGCCCACGTTCGAAGGAGATACGACTGATCCGTGGGTCGTTGAGAACTGGGTGGGGTCGATGGAGAAGCTTTTTGAAGATCTACTCATGGAGGATGATGAGCGGGTTCCCCTGGCAGTCCATTGCCTGGAGGGGAATGCCCGTTTATGGTGGAAGACGGTGCGCCCAGATCCAGCTAAGGGCACCGCTTTCCCGTCCTGGGAAACTTTCAAGAAAGAGTTATTCGAGGCCTTTTTCACCAGCAGCGTCAAGAAGAAGTTGGAAGATGATCTGAACCATATTCAGCAGGGAAACCGGACGGTCATGGAGTACCAACGAGAGTTCGTCCGCCTAGCGAACTGCGTCCCGTTCGTCATAAGGGACGAGGCACACAAGGCGCAACTTTTTGTGGACGGCCTGCGGAGCAACATATTTGAAGTGGTGCAGGCAGCTGACCTGCATACTTTCCAGAAAGTGGTCGACAGGGCCACCACGGTGGAGCGGGGCTTTGCCATCACCCGCGCAAGAAGGGAGAACTCGGCGAGACTGGAGGACAGGAAGCGGCAGCAGCAGAACCAGGGAGGAAGCAACTGGAGTGGGGGCGGAGCCCCTAAACGGTGGAAACCGCAGGCGGGACCCCGAGGAGCGCCGCCAGGAGGGCCGAGGCCGGGAAATAGGCATTGCGTGATTTGCGGGGGAGGGCATACTGCGGGAGAGTGCCCCCAGAGAGGCGACCACTGTTTCAGGTGCGGCAAACGGGGGCACTTCCGCCGCAACTGTCCCTTGGGCGGGGGACCTGCACCCTCGGGAGCTTACACGCCCGCGCCACAGCTCTCAGGGCGGGGGAAAGCTCCTATGGCGTCAACTCCCAGGCCCCCCGCACCACGGCGTGAGGAGGATCGGCAGCCACAACCAGGCGGGAGGGTTTTCTCAATGACCAGCCAAGGGACCAATCCACCGGAGGACGCTCTTGCAGGTACTACTTCCGTTTCGAATTCCCGTGCTAGAACTCTTTTCGATACCGGAGCAACACACTCGTTCATCTCTCGTGACTTCGTTTTTATGCATGACCTCGAGGAAACCCCCCTTCGAAACTGCTTGACGGTGCAAACGGCGGGGGGGACTTTGGAGGCGGTCAGCTCAGTGGCCGCCTGCTCGATTAAGCTTGGGCGACTGGCTTGCCCATGGGACATGGTGGTAATCCCCTTGAAGGAGTACGACGCGGTGTTGGGCATGGACTGGCTCACAAGGTACCAGGCGCTCATTGACTGCGACAAGCGACAAGTGCGACTGCAAGAACCGGGTTTTCCTGAACATGTATATATGGCGGGCAAAAGCATCACCTTCCCAGCGGTCATCTCAGCGGCACGAGCCAGAAGATTGGTAGAGGGTGGATGCGTGGCCTATTTAGCATCGGTGGATCTGGCCACCCGACCCTCGTCGACACCTGTAGACATCCCGGTGGTGAGGGACTTCCCCGATGTGTTCCCCGCAGAACTGCCCGGGATGCCTCCGGAGCGAGAGGTGGAGTTCCCTATCGAGCTAGTACCAGGCACGCAGCCAATTACGAAGGCGCCCTACCGAATGGCCTTCGCGGAGCTAAAGGAGCTTAAAGCACAACTGGAAGACCTCTTGGATAAAGGGTTCATCAGACCGAGTGTGTCACCCTGGGGCGCACCGGTACTCTTCGTGCGGAAGAAAGACGGGAGCCTGCGTCTCTGCATCGACTACAGAGGGATAAACAAAGTTACGGTGAAGAATAAATACCCCCTACCCAGAATCGACGACCTCTTCGATCAGTTACGGGGAGCGACGGTCTTTTCCAAAATTGACCTACAGTCGGGCTATCACCAACTCCGAGTTCGACATGAAGACATCCCCAAGACCGCCTTCCGGACTCGGTACGGCCACTACGAGTTCACGGTGATGCCTTTCGGGCTTACGAACGCCCCCGCAGTCTTCATGGACATGATGAATAGGATCTTCAGACCCTTCTTGGATCGGTTTGTGGTAGTCTTCATCGACGACATTTTGATCTACTCCACCACCGACGAGGAGCACGAGGACCATCTACGAACAATCCTGCAAACCCTCAGAGAGCAGAAGCTGTTCGCTAAGCTCAAGAAGTGTGAGTTCTGGCTGCGCGAAGTCGGCTTTTTGGGGCATGTGATCTCGGCACAGGGAATCGCCGTGGATCCCAAGAAAGTGGAAGCAGTGGTGGACTGGCAGCCGCCGACGTCGGTGACAGAAGTACGGAGTTTCCTAGGGCTGGCAGGATATTACCGGCGTTTCGTTGAGGGTTTCGCAAAGATCGCTACCCCTTTAAACCGATTGACCAGAAAAGGCGAGAAGTTCATATGGACGGCCAAATGTCAGCAGAGTTTTGAGGAACTCAAGAGGAGGTTAACCAGGGCACCAATACTTGTGCTGCCGACGCCCGGAGAGGATTATGAAGTGTACTGCGACGCGTCACGGATCGGACTGGGAGGTGTTCTGATGCAACAGGGGAAGGTAATCGCTTACGCGTCCAGGCAGTTGAAGGACTACGAAAAGAACTACCCGATACACGACTTGGAATTGGCCGCCGTGGTCTTCGTTTTGAAACTGTGGAGGCACTATCTTTTCGGAGTCCACTGCAACGTTTTCTCAGATCATCAAAGTTTGAAATACATCTTTACCCAGAAAGAGTTAAACCTGCGGCAGAGACGATGGCTCGAATTGTTGAAGGACTACGACTTGACGATTCAATATCACCCCGGAAAAGCAAACGTGGTAGCTGACGCACTGAGCAGGAAAGGGCATCAAGAAGGGACATCGGAGAGCGCGCTAACGAAGCAGGACCACCTGATCGCGGAGTTCGCGCGAATGCAATTGGAGGTGGTGCCGGCAGGCACAGTTATGCAACTTCTAACCTTGGTGGTCAAGCCGACGTTATTCGAGAGGATCCAGGAGGGACAGCAGACCGACCCACACCTACAGCGCATACGAGACAAGATCCTACTGGGCCAAGAGTTTGACTTTGCGGTGGAAAGCGACGGCACCTTACGGTTCCACGGACGGATCTGCGTGCCGAATTCAGCAGAGTTGAAAGAAGAGATCCTAGCTGAGGCACACCGAGCCCCTTATGCGGCACATCCGGGGGGCACGAAGATGTACAGGGACCTCAAACAGACGTTCTGGTGGCCTAAGCTAAAGGAAGACGTGACGCGACACGTAGCCCACTGCCTAGTATGCCAACAGATAAAGGCCGAGCACCAGCGACCAGCAGGGAAGTTACAGCCCTTACCGGTACCAGAGTGGAAATGGGACCAGATCACCATGGACTTTGTCACTGGTTTCCCTCGATCACAGCAGGGCCACGACGCAGTCTGGGTCGTAGTCGACAGATTGACCAAGTCAGCACACTTCTTGCCGGTTCATACAACTTGGACCCGCGAACGGCTAGCTCAAGTCTACATCAGCGAGATAGTGAGACTACATGGGGTACCGGCGTCGATCACCTCGGACAGGGACACGCGCTTTGTCTCGAAGTTTTGGCAAAGTCTTCAGCGGGCCATGGGGACCAGATTACATTTCAGCACCGCCTTCCACCCTCAGACGGACGGACAGTCAGAGCGCACGATACAAACCCTAGAGGACCTGCTCCGCGCCTGTGCACTTGATTGGGGGGCCGGTTGGTCACGCTACCTACCCCTCGTGGAATTTGCCTACAACAATAGCTACCAGGCCAGCATTCAGATGGCGCCCTACGAAGCCTTATACGGAAGGCGCTGCCGATCCCCGATTTGTTGGGACGACTTGGGAGAACGGAAGCTCCTGGGACCCGACTTAGTGGAGGAAACTGAAGAGAAAGTGCGCCTTATCAGACAGCGCCTGCTAACCGCCCAAAGTCGACAGAAGAGCTATGCAGATCAGAGGCGCCGTGACTTGGAATTTCAAGCAGGGGAGCATGTGTTCTTGCGGGTCTCACCATCCAGAGGAATCAAGCGTTTCGGGTTAAAGGGCAAACTGAGCCCACGGTTTGTGGGGCCTTTCGAGATCCTGGAGCGCATTGGCCCAGTCGCTTACCGCCTCGCCCTACCACCTAACCTCGACCGAGTCCACGACGTATTCCATGTTTCGATGCTTCGGAAATACCTTCCTGACCCGTCGCACGTCCTGGACGCCTCAGCACTTGAGCTTAAGGAGGACCTCAGCTTTGAAGAAACCCCGGTGAGAATCTTGGCAAGGGAAAACAAGTCACTGCGAAACCGAACCATCCCCTACGTAAAGGTACTTTGGAGCAACCACGAAGAGCGGGAAGCAACTTGGGAACTGGAGTCCAAGATGAGGGAGTGCTACCCCGACCTTTTCACTCCTACCCGGGCTTGAGTTTCGAGGACGAAACTCGTTTTTAGAGGTGAGTGGTGTAATAACCGCTGTTTACTTTCCCCTTCGGTCTTATCTGTGTTTTACTTCGAACCGCCTTTCGGCTAAGGGGCACGGGGTACCCCTTTTTCGTGCGTTGTTTTGGGCAGGCCGTCGGGGCTCGCGGGTAATTTTTGTGGATAAAGCCCGCGAAATGAAGACCGGCGGCGCGATCGGATCTGTTTTCCGATCCCGGAATCTCCCGGAACCTTTTTCTGAAGTTGACAGCAGCTCGGGTGTCCAGCACGTTTTATCAAGGTAAACTAGACCCGGGTAAATCAACCAAATTCAATCCTTTTTATTTGGGGCAGCTAAAGTTTATTTAATTTAATTTAGGTTAATTGGGAGAGTTAATTTAATTTAATTTAATTTAAGTTAATTTAAGGGGATTGGTAATTTAATTTAATCTAAACTTTCCCTGCTTTGGGTTGGGTTCAGGCTCAAATACGTCGAATCGGTTTATTAAGTAGGGGTTGGGGATTTAGGTCGGGAACCCCAAACCCCCCCTCCCTCTTTCCTTACCGTAGCGTACGTACCCCGAGCGGAATCGAGGACGCGCCCCCCCAAGCTTTCCCCGTCCGTGGAGAAGGAAGAACACGCCGCACGCTCACCGTAGAACCGGACTCCCAAAATCGGACGATCCTCTCTCCCCGAACCACCGTCGACACAACCAAGGTGAGACGAGGTCCCCTTCACTCTCCGTTTCTTCTAGGTTCTTGATGTTCTTGATCGGAAGGGAGAGGGACACTGGCGGCGGAATCCCCGGAATCCGTCGCACGTGCGGAAGCCCTCCCCTCCATCGGCGCCCCCGTGCACCCGCACGGGGCTGGGCGCACGTCCCAGCCCCGCGTGCGGGGTCACCCGCACGGGGCTGGGCGCGCGTCCCAGCCCGCGTGCGGGGTCACCCGCACGGGGCTGGGCGCGGCCTAGCCGCGTGCGGGGTCACCCGCACGGGGCTGGGCGCGCGTCCCAGCCCGCGTGCGGGGTCACCCGCACGGGGCCGGGCGCGGCCTAGCCGCGTGCGGGGTCACCCGCACGGGGCTGGGCGCGCGTCCCAGCCCGCGTGCGGGGTCACCCGCACGGGGCCGGGCGCGGCCTAGCCGCGTGCGGGGTCACCCGCACGGGGCTGGGCGCGCGTCCCAGCCCGCGTGCGGGGTCACCCGCACGGGGCCGGGTGCGGCCTAGCCGCGTGCGGGGTCACCCGCACGGGGCCGGGACACGCATCCAGCCCCGCGTACGGGGATGCCCGTACAGGGCCGAACCCGCGCACGGACCCGTGCGCGGGCGGGGAATCGGCGAACCGCGACGGGCGGTTTGCCTGCCTTCGTCCTTACCCGAATCTAAGCGCCGACTTTCCTTGCGACAGGGGAGTGTGCGGGTTCGAGTGAGAGTACCGGGACGCGAGGGAGCCGAACGTGATCATCTACTAGCGACAGGTGGGTTTGAACGTGGTAATTAGTATCGACCTCCGTCGGCTGTTAACTTAAATAATTCATTCATTATGGTTGGTCTTATTGTTGCATAGAGGTTGTGATCATTATCTTATTATCGTCCATATATCGTGGTTACTTTCTATTAGTGCACATGCGTTGTGATCATCATCTTATTATCGTCCATATATTGTGGCTACTTTCTATTAGTGCACATGCATTGTGATCATCATCTTATTATCGTTCATGTATTGCGGTTACTCTCTACTGTTGCATATATGTTGTGATTACCACTTTACTATCGCGCATGCATTATGGTTACTGTGCTCGAGGCTGCAACACGTGCACCCACGGTTTGGCCACCGTGAGGGGTGCACTTTTCCGGAAAAGAGGTCTATGACCCGTGTATACCCACGAGGTGACGTAGTGGGGCCCCTTATTAGTTGTGGGGTTGAGGCGCCGAGGTGCGAGCGGTGCGACCCGTCGGTTTAGTTGTCCGGCGTGGTCGGGTTTCTGCAGGTACGGTATGGGCCGTCGGTAGTGGACCGATGCGGCCAGGTATTACAGGATGCAGGTATACAGGTTGCCATTCTTCCCTCCCCGAAAGGGTGGTTGCTCCGGTTGTCGCCACGGTTTGTTTTTACTATTATTTCCCCTGCTCTACTTTTTACTAGTCGCTGATTTCCCACTTGGTGACAGGGTCCAGGCGAGGGGAGAGGTAGGTGGCGGTGAGGACGGGGCGGTCGCAGCGGGATTGTGGGAGACTCTGGACTATATACTTTCCTTTTCCTTTCAGCTTTTCATTTATATTGTAGGCATGTGTGAGGTTCCCGATACCCTTGTGGGGTCGACAAAGATGTCGGTATTTGGTTATTCGTTTATGCATTACCTTTTCCTTCACTTTCTGCTGGCCATTTGAAAAACAAAACAAAAACAAAGAAGAGATTGCGAAAACCGTTTTCAAAAAAATCTAAGTGTCGTGTGGGCACTGATTTCAAAAACCTTGTGGATTTATGGATTTGCGAAATGAGTTTTCAAAACTTGGGTGTCGTGTGGGCACCGTTTTCAAAACCCTGTGGATTTATGTTGATTTCAAAACTAGTTTTCAAAACATAAGTGCCGGGTGGGCGCTCTTTCAAATCTGAGGATTTATCCTTTCCAAAATGATCGGCCAAGTATTTGAATAGTTAGAATTAATGTTATACGTTACTGGTTGTTGTGATTGAACGATTGTGTGTGACTCTGAACATGTACTAAACGCTACGCCGTGCGTATACAGGGGAGACTCTGTCCGTTTACAGAGAGATCCTGTATACGCGGCGGGTCTGGGCACGCACCGGGGAGAATGGAATTTCAAACAAAAATTTTTGGACACGCTAATCAGACTTTTTTTACTAAACACTTCCGCTGAATGAAACCCCCGGGGCGTGACC
>JAQOTM010000276.1:178512-230677 GCA_029168755.2 Tillandsia fasciculata | reverse complement strand
AGTAATCCACAAGCAACTAAAAATAGCATAAAGAGGAAATGAGTCATAAATACGATAACCAAGAGTCCGACTACGATCCTCACGACGCAGTCCCACCGCCATCCCGGCTAACGCACCTAGGAATACCTGTCACGGAGTGGGTAAAGTCAGTGACAAACAAAGTAGATGTGTAACAATATCAAGAGGGGAAAAACATACGAATACACCGAATACACCGTAACCTTTCGTTAGACACCTGCACATTAATTTAATTTAACCTGGGCACCAATCCCCAGATCACCTGTCGGGGAGACGGAAATCTCCCCTCGTGCACAAACACCTACTTTGATGCTCTTACCCCTTTCGCGGTGCTGGTGCAACACCTCAGCTGGCGCGAAGAGGTCCCCGCTTGCACCGTTACCTTTGCGGGGCACACGGGTCATAAAGACCACTCTTCCGGAAAAGTACACCCATGCGGAGGCCAATCCGCCTGTGTACGTGCAGCATCCGAAACCGGATTGCCAAGATTGGCGTGTAATGGGCACCGCGACCGCAGCCGCACAATTATTAGATAAATAACATTAATCGAAAGGTTAAACTATCCATCTACTTTGTTAGGTAAATTAACGAGTACTTTTAATGACGATAGATGCACTTACAGCACCGGTTGCACTCATCGCAACCGTACCCACCTTGTTGGAGAGCAAACGGAACACCTATATCCTTCGCGCTCCCCCGCTGCGCACCTGGACCTAAGAAAAGTCCGCACGGACAATAATAGTCACAAACGTGTACTAACATCCCAAAACAAAAGACCCAATTTACCCCTTTTTGACGGAAAAGTCCAACACCGTCCGGTTCGCCGAAACCGGAACCCAAAACCGCTAACGGAATCTAACAAAACCCAATCTCTCAGCTAGTCGCCAACTCGGGGCGTCAACGGTCCAGCCGAGAAGCCCCGACGACGAAAACGATGAGAGAAAGACCCGACGGCGCGCCCCCGACAATTTTGTCGAGGCGCGGAGTGTCGGCGAAATCGGCACCCAACATTATAATTTAGTGACCAAGACGGTCCCATGTGGCCATGCCATGAAAGCCACGGAAATAACGATCCCAACGGCGAAAACCGCGCTCAAAACGGTGGAAAAACGGACCCAAACGGAGCAAATGAACTCCGGGCTGTCGGATGGTGCACGGGGGCCACCATAGACCGGGTTTACAGCATTGGCGACCGTGCGGCATGCGCCGGGTGCACGCAAGAAGCGTGCACCGCGCGGTTTGGGCCGGGCCGGTGCACGCTTCAAGCGTGCACCGGGTCCACACTTCGTCGGCCGCCGCGCGTACGCCGGGTGCACGCCTAAGGCGTGCACCGCGCACACTGTGCAGCCCGGCGCACGGTTTCGTGCGCCGGGTCTGCGCCTTTGGGCAGCGGGGCGTGCACCGGGTGCACGCCCGGGGTCCGTGGACCGCGGCCGTACGGATGCTACAGTAAACCCTACCTTCGCCGTTTTTCGCGCCGTTTTCGCTCCCGTTTCGCGATTTCTTCTCCGTTTTCGCTCCCATGGGATCCCGGTGACGACCCCGCGAACATGGTAACGACGGCGGCGGCCTCCCGTCTAACAACGGCGGCGGCGGCCTCCCGTTAACCCACTATGTCCCGCCGGAGTCGCCCGAAAAATTCCCGGAAAATTCCCGGAAAATTCCCGGCAATTCTAACGGCTAAACCGTCGATCGACGAACACCCAAAACGTCGATCGGAAGTTCGATAACAAGATACCCGTTAAAAATCATCAACTAATATCCGATAAAAAAAATCCTCGATCACACCCGATCAAGAACGAGGATAAAATATGGATCAAAACCCGACGAAAATCCGCGAACGATATTCCGGTTAAAATAATCTAACAAGAACACGGAAAACCCCCGATTTGTTTATCAAACGAAACGATGATAACTCACCTTAAATTTATCGGAATAAAAGATCCGATCTTGTTTCTCGCGGCGTCGGAAATCCGGATCCGCTCCCCGTAGACGATGGCGTCTCGTTCTCCGATCTCCGGCACGTGAATCGGGGCGATCGGGTTCCTCCGCTTCCCCCTTCTTTTCCTCTTTTCTCCTCCGGTTAGGGGTTCCGCCTCTTTTCTTTTTCTCTCCTCACCGGTTGGGGTTTTCGGTACGCTCGAAAGGGGCGATTTGAGAGACGGTATTTCACAATTAGGGTTTCGTTGGTAACGGGGGAATAAATAATCTGTTATTTATTTATCCCCTTTTTATCTAATTTCACACATACGCACCGTCAAAATCCCTTTCGGGTATTTTGACTCCAATTAATTAATTTCCCAATTAATTAATCCTTACCGTCCTCAATTAATTAATTTTTCCAATTAATTAATCCTTACCGTCGGTCCTAATATCCGATTTCTTTATCTTACGTGCGTAGGTGAACCCGAATTTCCCCGTTTCTATCTCTCACATAAATATCCGACTGACGGGATATTTAATCACCTTTAAATCTGACCACCGGTTATTTAATCACTTTAAATCCTGACCACCGATTATTTAACCACCTTTATTAAATAATCATGGGAAATCAATTCCCAATTGGATTCAAATTACCGGATATTTAAATCTTAATTTTAAATCCTGGTCACCGATTATTTAATCACCTTTATTAAATAATCCCGGGGAAAAACAAATCCCCGATTTAAATATCCGGATTTTATCTCTTATCCAACCCACGAGATAAAATCCCACCAATTTAAATCCCTTAATTAAATATCCGAATTCTATCCCTTATCCTATCCACGAGATAAAATCCCACCAATTTAAATCCCTTAATTAATTCGTACGTAGGAGGATTTAAATTTCCGTTACCGGATAATTAATTAATTAATTAATTAATTAATTATCCCTCCGAGATAACCCACCTTATCCCTAGGGTGCAAGATATTTTGCACGGTTACCGATGCGTGACTAATTACCGCATCGCTAAAGATCCCGTTCCGGGAGATCCCGATATCGGATTTCGAATCCGATCGCACCGTCGGTCATCGTTTTTCGCGCTCTATCGCAGAAAAATACACCCACCTTGTCCCGGCCGACTTAAGAAAATTAAATAAATTTTATTCCGCTTAAGGCCTAAGCGATTAATGTGAGTTCGAAAATACCCCAAAGGGTCGGGTCACTACACCACTCACACTTTATAAAAAGTTTCGTCCCGAAACTTAAACTCAAACCTCACTTAAACAACTCGGGAAAACATTCCCTCATCTTTGATTCCAGTTCCCACGTCGCCTCGCGCTCTTCGTGGTTGCTCCACTGGACTTTCACATAGGGGATCGTTCGGTTGCGTAGCTTCTTGTCCTCTCTTGCCAAAATCCGCACCGGTGTCTCCTCGACGCTCAAGTCCTCTCGTAGCTCAATGGTGGAGGCATCCAAGGCATGAGAGGGGTCTGCCAGGTACTTCCGGAGCATCGAAACGTGGAACACGTTGTGGACTCGTTCGAGATTCGGGGGCAGGGCCAACCGGTACGCCACCGGTCCCACGCGCTCCAGAATCTCGAACGGTCCCACGTATCTGGGGCTCAACTTCCCCTTTATGCCGAAACGTCGGTTTCCCTTGGAGGGTGAAACCCGGAGCAGAACGTGCTCGCCCACCATGAACTCTAAGTCTCGGCGTCTGTTATCTGCATAGCTTTTCTGTCTGCTTTGGGCGGTCAGCAGCCTTTGTTTAATCAAACGCACCTTTGCTTCGGTCTCCTCTACCAGATCTGGGCCCAGAAACTTTCGCTCACCTAAGTCATCCCAGCATATCGGAGACCGACAACGGCGCCCATACAGGGCCTCGTACGGTGCCATCTGGATGCTGGCCTGATAGCTGTTATTGTAGGCAAATTCCACCAGGGGCAGACATCGTGCCCACCCTCGCCCAAGTCCAGAACGCATGCTCGAAGCATGTCTTCCACGATCTGTATCACCCGCTCCGATTGCCCATCGGTTTGCGGATGAAAGGCTGTGCTGAAGTGCAACTTGGTCCCCATCGCTTGTTGCAAACTTCGCCAAAAGTTCGACACAAAGCGTGTGTCTCTGTCCGACGTGATGGATGTTGGTACACCGTGCAACCTTACAATCTCGTCGAGGTAGGTTTGCGCCAGTCGTTCCCGGGTCCACGTCGTGTGTATGGGCAAAAAGTGGGCTGATTTCGTCAAACGGTCCACGATCACCCATATCGCATCGTGTCCCTGTGGTGATCTCGGGAAACCGGTCACAAAATCCATGGTAATCATGTCCCATTTCCACTCGGGCACCGGTAAAGGTTGCAATTTTCCCGCCGGCCGTTGATGTTCGGCCTTCACCCGTTGGCACACTAAGCAGTGAGCCACGAATCGGGTCACGTCCTCCTTCATTTTGGGCCACCAGAAGGTCTGCTTGACGTCCTTGTACATCTTCGTCCCTCCGGGATGCGCTGCATATGGGGCAGTATGCGCCTCCCGTAGAATCTCCTCCTTGAGCTCCGGTAGGTCCGGCACGCAGATTCGTCCGCGAAATCGTATTGTACCGTCAGAGCTCACCATAAAATCACCTTCCTTGTCGGCGGTTATTCTACTCCGCACCAGCTGGAGTTGATCATCAGTCGATTGGCCTTCGAGAATCCTGTCCAGCAGAGTAGGTCTGACCACTAGCGTCAGAAGTTGGGCGACTGTCCCTGCAGGCACCACCTCTAGTCTCAACCGCGAGAACTCTGCAATTAGATTATCCTGCTGCGTAATGGCGCTTACATCCGCTCCCGCGGCCTGTCCTTTGCGACTAAGGGCGTCGGCCACCACGTTGGCCTTTCCCGGGTGGTAGTGGATCGTTAGATCGTAATCCTTTAATAGCTCAAGCCACCGCCTTTGTCGAAGATTTAGCTCCCTTTGGGTGAAAAGGTACTTGAGGCTCTTATGATCTGAGTACACATTACAGTGTGCTCCATACAGGTAGTGCCTCCAAAGCTTGAGCACAAACACTACCGCTGCGAGTTCCAAATCATGCACGGGGTAATTCCGCTCGTACTCCTTGAGCTGCCTTGACGCGTAGGCGATCACCTTCCCCCGCTGCATGAGCACTCCACCCAATCCATTCCGCGATGCGTCGCAATATACTTCATAGTCCTCCCCAGGCTCTGGCAAGGCGAGGATCGGAGCTCGCGTCAACCTGTCCTTGAGCTCCTCGAAGCTTCTTTGACACTTGTCCGACCAGACAAACTTTTCCCCCTTTTTCGTCAATCGGGTCAAGGGGGTGGCTATCTTGGAGAAACCCTCCACAAAGCGCCGGTAATACCCGGCTAATCCTAAGAAGCTCCGAATCTCCGTCACCGTCGTCGGTTGGGGCCAGTCTGTCACCGAATCTATCTTCTTTGGGTCCACCGCGACTCCAGCCGCCGAGATCACGTGCCCCAAGAAACCGACCTCTCGGAGCCAAAACTCACACTTTTTGAGTTTGGCGTAGAGTTTCTGTTCCCGTAGGGTCTGGAGGACTGTGCGCAGGTGTTCTTCGTGTTCCTCGTCTGTACGGGAGTAGATGAGGATATCGTCGATGAAGACCACCACGAATAAGTCCAAGAAGGGTTTGAACACCCTGTTCATCATGTCCATAAACACTGCCGGGGCATTAGTGAGCCCGAATGGCATTACCGTAAACTCGTAATGGCCATAGCGAGTACGGAATGCCGTTTTGGGGATGTCCTCCCCCTTGACTCGGACCTGATGATAGCCCGACTGCAGGTCGATCTTTGAGAACACCGTCGCCCCCCGCAACTGGTCAAAGAGGTCGTCAATCCTTGGCAGGGGGTACTTATTCTTGATCGTGGCCTTGTTTATCTCTCGGTAGTCGATGCACAACCGGAGACTTCCGTCCTTCTTCCTCACAAACAGGACGGGCGCGCCCCAAGGCGACGCGCTTGGTCTGATGAAACCTTTGTCCAGAAGGTCCTCCAATTGTGCCTTGAGTTCCTTCAGTTCCGCGAAGGCCATCCTGTACGGTGCCTTGGTGATGGGCTTGGTGCCGGGGAGTAGTTCAATTGGGAAGTCAACTTCCCGTTCCGGGGCATTCGGGAAGCTCCGCCGGCAATACATTCGGGAATCCTCTTCCCGGGGACCGCTAAGCCTGATCTGGGAAGCGGCCCCGAGCTGCACGACAGCCCACAAAATTTTCGGTAGCAAAGCTTCGGGCGGAGCCTACTTGTTCCTTGCGCGGCCCTTAGTGGGCCCCGAAAACACCGGATTTTCTCTAGACTTCGGAACCTGCCCCGCGCGCATAGGCCGGGGAAGGTTTCGCCTAACGCCTAAGGATCTTAGTGAGGGGGAGAGACAGAGAGAGTCTAACGAGCGTAACTGGCTAAGGTGTAGTCGGCTCTCTAAGAAAGAGAAAAAGAATAAGAAACTAAACAGTAATCACCTGTCGTCCCTAGATCTGGGACGTCGCGTCCCCTGCTGCAGTATCCCGGGGAGTACGCCCGCAGCCCCTGGGCCAGCGTCGCACGGCGTGTCGGGGGAGGGGTCTAATGTCTGAGGAATCTGAGGAGTCTGTGGGGTCCGAGGGCTCCTGGTTGCCGGGCGGATCCCTTGGCTGGACGGGAGCCGCAGTACTGTCTGCACCCTTTTGCGGTGGCGGCGTAGGGGCAGTGGCGGCGGGCCTCTG
Organism: Tillandsia fasciculata; assembly: GCA_029168755.2. Lineage (NCBI taxonomy): Eukaryota > Viridiplantae > Streptophyta > Magnoliopsida > Poales > Bromeliaceae > Tillandsia > Tillandsia fasciculata. The sequence continues at coordinate 224,020 of JAQOTM010000276.1, read as the reverse complement.
AGGGCAAATGTCCTGAGCTCTCCCGTCGGGCTTGAGACATCGTAAATCCGCGCTCCACCGCGGTGGCTCTATCGTCCACCTCCTGGAAGGTGTGCATACCCGCCGTTTGCACCACCTTTAAGATGTCGCTCCATAAGCCATTCACAAAAGGACGGGCCTTGTGAGATCCATCTCTTATAGTCGTTGTCGGAGAAGCTGATACTCCGCCGCTGTTCGCACCATACTCTTTGCCTTTGCGTTCTCCGCTGATAACCCATTTCGGGCCTTTAGTCGCTGTATACAAAAAAACCAAATCACCCTAGACCTAACTGGTCTAGCACCATGACCTACAGACACACCGGAACTAAATTCCCCTTTTCCCCGTACTCTCACGTACTACGCACCTACACCTTGGTTATCTCATTTCCAGTTTGCTTGTGGCACCTTGCACTGTGGATGTAAATCACGTCTACTATGGTTGTGGTTGTATTTTCTCTGATACCATTTAATCTGTCACGCCCCCGGGGGTTTTTGAGTCAATTAAAGCGGAAAGACGTGTCTATTTTTTTTTTCTTTTAATAAGGTAACATAGACCTTCAACCCCGGTGCGTGCCAGACCGCCACATACACAAATTCACTCTGTCCACGGACAGAGTCTCCTTTGTATATGCACGGCGTCTCATTTACACATATCATTCAATCACAAATATCATACATCAATCACCAACCAACAACCATACAGTAGACATACACCAAGTTCAGAGTTTAAATCATTTAACTAAAGCATGTCATTTAAGCGGCGTCAATATTTGGAAAGGATAAAACCCAGAGTTGTAAAACCCGTGCCCACACGGCACTTCCTTTTGAGAAAACATTTTCGCAACCCTTTATCTTATCATGAAAACATGCCGCGGATGAAAACATAAGAAAACGCACTACTAGTAATATGAAACATAAAGGGTCACCTCATCCACAGTGCTAGCTAATACATGTCCACAAATAAAGTAATCCACAAGCAACTAAAAATAGCATAAAGAGGAAATGAGTCATAAATACGATAACCAAGAGTCCGACTACGACCCTCACGACGCAGTCCCACCGCCATCCCGGCTAACGCACCTAGGAATACCTGTCACGGAGTGGGTAAAGTCAGTGACAAACAAAGTAGATGTGTAACAATATCAAGAGGGGAAAATCATACGAACACACCGAATACACCGTAACCTTTCGTTAGACACCTGCACATTAATTTAATTTAACCTGGGCACCAATCCCCAGATCACCTGTCGGGGAGACGGAAATCTCCCCTCGTGCACAAACACCTACTTTGATGCTCTTACCCCTTTCGCGGTGCTGGTGCAACACCTCAGCTGGCGCGAAGAGGTCCCCGCTTGCACCGTTACCTTTGCGGGGCACACGGGTCATAAAGACCACTCTTCCGGAAAAGTACACCCATGCGGAGGCCAATCCGCCTGTGTACGTGCAGCATCCGAAACCGGATTGCCAAGATTGGCGTGTAATGGGCACCGCGACCGCAGCCGCACAATTATTAGATAAATAACATTAATCGAAAGGTTAAACTATCCATCTACTTTGTTAGGTAAATTAACGAGTACTTTTAATGACGATAGATGCACTTACAGCACCGGTTGCACTCATCGCAACCGTACCCACCTTGTTGGAGAGCAAACGGAACACCTATATCCTTCGCGCTCCCCCGCTGCGCACCTGGACCTAAGAAAAGTCCGCACGGACAATAATAGTCACAAACGTGTACTAACATCCCAAAACAAAAGACCCAATTTACCCCTTTTTGACGGAAAAGTCCAACACCGTCCGGTTCGCCGAAACCGGAACCCAAAACCGCTAACGGAATCTAACAAAACCCAATCTCTCAGCTAGTCGCCAACTCGGGGCGTCAACGGTCCAGCCGAGAAGCCCCGACGACGAAAACGATGAGAGAAAGACCCGACGGCGCGCCCCCGACAATTTTGTCGAGGCGCGGAGTGTCGGCGAAATCGGCACCCAACATTATAATTTAGTGACCAAGACGGTCCCATGTGGCCATGCCATGAAAGCCACGGAAATAACGATCCCAACGGCGAAAACCGCGCTCAAAACGGTGGAAAAACGGACCCAAACGGAGCAAATGAACTCCGGGCTGTCGGATGGTGCACGGGGGCCACCATAGACCGGGTTTACAGCATTGGCGACCGTGCGGCATGCGCCGGGTGCACGCAAGAAGCGTGCACCGCGCGGTTTGGGCCGGGCCGGTGCACGCTTCAAGCGTGCACCGGGTCCACACTTCGTCGGCCGCCGCGCGTACGCCGGGTGCACGCCTAAGGCGTGCACCGCGCACACTGTGCAGCCCGGCGCACGGTTTCGTGCGCCGGGTCTGCGCCTTTGGGACAGCGGGGCGTGCACCGGGTGCACGCCCGGGGTCCGTGGACCGCGGCCGTACGGATGCTACAGTAAACCCTACCTTCGCCGTTTTTCGCGCCGTTTTCGCTCCCGTTTCGCGATTTCTTCTCCGTTTTCGCTCCCATGGGATCCCGGCGACGACCCCGCGAACATGGTAACGACGGCGGCGGCCTCCCGTCTAACAACGGCGGCGGCGGCCTCCCGTTAACCCACTATGTCCCGCCGGAGTCGCCCGAAAAATTCCCGAAAAATTCCCGGAAAATTCCCGGCAATTCTAACGGCTAAACCGTCGATCGACGAACACCCAAAACGTCGATCGGAAGTTCGATAACAAGATACCCGTTAAAAATCATCAACTAATATCCGAAAAAAATCCTCGATCACACCCGATCAAGAACGAGGATAAAATATGGATCAAAACCCGACGAAAATCCGCGAACGATATTCCGGTTAAAATAATCTAACAAGAACACGGAAAACCCCCGATTTGTTTATCAAACGAAACGATGATAACTCACCTTAAATTTATCGGAATAAAAGATCCGATCTTGTTTCTCGCGGCGTCGGAAATCCGGATCCGCTCCCCGTAGACGATGGCGTCTCGTTCTCCGATCTCCGGCACGTGAATCGGGGCGATCGGGTTCCTCCGCTTCCCCCTTCTTTTCCTCTTTTCTCCTCCGGTTAGGGGTTCCGCCTCTTTTCTTTTTCTCTCCTCACCGGTTGGGGTTTTCGGTACGCTCGAAAGGGGCGATTTGAGAGACGGTATTTCACAATTAGGGTTTCGTTGGTAACGGGGGAATAAATAATCTGTTATTTATTTATCCCCTTTTTATCTAATTTCACACATACGCACCGTCAGAATCCCTTTCGGGTATTTTGACTCCGATTAATTAATTTCCCAATTAATTAATCCTTACCGTCCTCAATTAATTAATTTTTCCAATTAATTAATCCTTACCGTCGGTCCTAATATCCGATTTCTTTATCTTACGTGCGTAGGTAAACCCGATTTTTTTTTCCCCGTTTCTATCTCTCACCTAAATATCCGACTGACGGGATATTTAATCACCTTTAAATCTGACCACCGGTTATTTAATCACCTTTAAATCCTGACCACCGATTATTTAATCACCTTTATTAAATAATCAAGGGAAATCAAATTCCCAATCGGATTCAAATTACCGGATATTTAAATCTTAATTTTAAATCCTGGTCACCGATTATTTAATCACCTTTATTAAATAATCCCGGGGAAAAACAAATCCCCGATTTAAATATCCGGATTTTATCTCTTATCCAACCCACGAGATAAAATCCCACCAATTTAAATCCCTTAATTAAATATCCGAATTCTATCCCTTATCCTATCCACGAGATAAAATCCCACCAATTTAAATCCCTTAATTAATTCGTACGTAGGAGGATTTTAAATTTCCGTTACCGGATAATTAATTAATTAATTAATTAATTAATTATCCCTCCGAGATAACCCACCTTATCCCTAGGGTGCAAGATATTTTGCACGGTTACCGATGCGTGACTAATTACCGCATCGCTAAAGATCCCGTTCCGGGAGATCCCGATATCGGATTTCGAATCCGATCGCACCGTCGGTCATCGTTTTTCGCGCTCTATCGCAGAAAAATACACCCACCTTGTCCCGGCCGACTTAAGAAAATTAAATAAATTTTATTCCGCTTAAGGCCTAAGCGATTAATGTGAGTTCGAAAATACCCCAAAGGGTCGGGTCACTACATCCCGACCCCTTATAGTTCGGGAACACAACAACCTCGGTACAACGCGCAGAAAACACCAACCAGGGCCCGAAAGTTCCGGGAGACCTACACCTACAACCCTATCAAACAAGACAGGTTCTAGGCTCGGCCCCTGTGGCTTTCGTCCGGACAAAGGAACGGCCCCTAGAACCCAGACCACTCGAATCCTTTCGAGTGGGAAGATTTACAGGAAAAAGGTGACATTTGTTATTGAAAACCATTTTCACTCATCCCACACAGGGTGAGGATTAAAAGTAGTACCCTTTTTGAAAAACTATCTTGTTTTGAGAAGAATCCATTTTTTATGATTTTTAGGTCTTTTCAGAAAAACAGTTAGAAAATAAGTGTTTTACCCAAACCCCGAAGGGCTGATGCCTTTGTCCAATCAAACAAGAACAGACTCCAGCGGCCCTTCGATGCTTGGAAGAAAACAATGGTAGACTAAAATCATGTGCATGTCGAAAAGGGTTCTGGGTTCTAGGTCCGGCTAACACTAGTAAACTACTGCCACTAACACAATTGCGACAACCCAAACAGGGAAAAACAAGACCTCCCGGGACCACCGTTTACCTCAAATGGTTCCCGATACAGACAAGCGATCCACTGCATCTACCAGACTCCACTCTGCTCCCAAGCACGAGTGCAAATGCATCCCACACTAAAAAGAAGTCCCGACCGCTCGGCTGTCACGCCCCCGGGGGTTTTTGAGTCTTTTGAAGCGGAAAAACGTGTCTATTTTTTTTTTTTTTTTTTTTTTTAATAAGTAGCATATACTTCATCCCCGGTGCGTGCCAGACCGCCACATACACAAATTCACTCTGTCCACGGACAGAGTCTCCTTTGTATATGCACGGCGTCTCATTTACAATATATCAATCAATCACAATATCATACATCACACACCAACCAACAACCATACAGTAGACATTCACCATATTCAGAGTTTAATTGTTTAACTAAAACATGTCATTTAAGCGGCGTCAAAGTTTGGAAAAGATAAAACCCAGAGTTGTAAAACCCGTGCCCACACGGCACTTCCTTTTTGAGAAAACATTTTCGCAACCTTTATCTTATCATAAAACATGCCGCAATGAAATACTACTGAAGGAATCAACACAGAGAACTACACCTCATCCACAGAGCTAACTAATACCTGTCCACATATAACATAATCCACAAGCAACTAGAAATAACATAAAGGGAAATGAGTCATAAATACGATAACCAAGAGTCCGACTACGATCCTCACGACGCAGTCCCACCGCCATCCCGGCTAACGCACCTAGAAATACCTGTCACGGAGTGGGTAAAGTCAGTGACAAACAAAGTAGATATATGACAATATCAAGAGGGATAAAACATACAAATGCACCGATTACACCATAACCTTTCGTCAAACACTAGCACATCACTTTACCCTGGGCACCATTCCCAGACCACCTGTCGGGGAGACTAAAGTCCCCCCTCGTGCACAAACACCTACTTGATGCTTTTACCTCTTTTCTCGCGGTGCTGGTGTGACACCCAGCTGGCGCGAAGAGGTCCCCGCTTGCACCGTTACCTTTGCGGGGCACACGGGTCATAAAGGACCACTTTTCCGGAAAAGTACACCCATGCGGAGGCCAATCCGCCTGTGTACGTGCAGCATCCGAAACCGGATCGCCAAGATTGGCGTGTACTGGGCACCGCGACCGCAGCCGCACAATTATTAGATAATTAACAACAATTGAAAGGTTAAACTATTCATCTACTTTGTTAGGTAAATTAAGGAGTACTTTTAATGATGATAGATGCACTTACAGCACCGGTTGCACTCATCGCAACCGTACCCACCTTATTGGAGAGAAATCGGAACACCAATGTCCTTCGCGCTCTCCCGCTGCGTACCCGGACCTAAGAAAAGTCCGCACAGGTAAACTATGGTCAAAACACACACTAACACCTTAAAACAGAAAAACCCCCACCTTACGATTTGACGGAATAAGCCCGGCACCGTCCGGTCGCCAAACGGAACACCGCGCGACACCCAACATAATAAAATAATGACCAAGTGGGTCCCAAGTGGCCATGACATGAAAGCCACTGGAATAACGATCCCAATGGCGAAAACCGCGCTCAAAACGGTGGAAAAACGGACCCAAACGGAGCAAATGAACTCCGGGCTGTCAGATGGTGCACGGGGGCAACCATGGACCGGGCCCACCACACAGTGAAGGCGGCGGTGCAGCCCGGCTCACCCAGGAGTCGTGCACCCAGCGGAATGGGCCGGGCCGCGCACAGCCCTTGCGCGCACCGGGTCCATGTCCCTCGGCCGCAAGCGCGTGCGCCGGGTGCACGCCTGGGGGCGTGCACCGCGCACAGGATGCAGCCCGGCGCACGGTTTCGTGCGCCGGGTCTGCGCTTCCGGGGTTGCGGGGCGTGCACCGGGTGCACGCCCGGAGTCCGTGGACCGCGCCGTACGGACAGCTACAGTAACCCTAGTTTTCCGCCGTTTTCGCGCCCGCTTTGCGATTTCTTCTCCGTTTTCGCTCCCGTGCGACTCCGGTGACGACCCCGCGAACATGGTAACGACGGCGGCGGCCTCCCGTCTAACAACGGCGGCGGCGGCCTCCCGTTAACCCACTATGTCCCGCCGGAGTCGCCCGAAAAATTCCCGCGAAATTCCGGAAAATTCCCGGAAAATTCCCGGCAATTCTAACGGCTAAACCGTCGATCGACGAACACCCAAAATGTCGATCGGAAGTTCGATAGCAAGAAACCCGTTATAAATCATCAACTAAGATCCGATACAAATCCTCGAACGATAATTCCGGTTAAAATAATCTAATAAGAACACGGAAAACCCCCGGTGTGTTTATCAAACGAAACGATGATAACTCACCTTAAATTTTATCGGAACAAAAGATCCGATCTCCGGCACGTGAATCGGGGCGATCGGGTTCCTCCGCTTCCTCTTCTTTTCCTCTTTTCTCCTCCGGTTAGGGTTCCGCCTCTTTTCTTTTTCACCGGTTGGGGTTTCGGCACGCACGAAAGAGGAGGGTTTGAGGAGGCGGAATTTCTCAATTAGGGTTTCGTTGGTAACGGGGAATAAATAATCCCTATTATCTATTTATCCAATCTGTAAGTCCGCACCGTAAAATCCCTTTCGGGTATTTTGACTCCGATTAATTAATTAATTAATTAATCCTTACCGATAACCCTATTAGTTAATTGTTTAATTATTATCCCTACCGTCGATCCTCATATTTGATCGTTTAATTTCTTTATTTACGTACGTAGGAAACCCATAATTCCCCGTTTCTGTTTCTCAAGAAAATATCCGACTGACGGGATATTTCTCACCTTTAAATCCTGACCACCGATTATTTGATTACCTTTATCAATTAATCTTGGGAAATCAAATTCCCAATTGGATTCAAATTACCCGGATATTTAAATCTCTAATATCCAAATCCCAGTCACCGATTATTTAACCATCTTTATTAAATAATCAAGGGAAATCAAATTCCCAACTTAAATATCCGGATTTTATCTCTTATCCAATCCACGAGATAAAATCCCACCAATTTAAATCCCTTAATAAAATATCCTGATTTTTATCTCTTATCTAATCACGAGATAAAATCCCACCAATTTAAATCCCTTAATTAATTCGTACGTAGGAGGATTTAAATTCCGTCACCGGATAATTAATTAATTAATTAATTATCCTTACGAGATAACCCACCTTATCTATTACGGGTGCAAGATATTTTGCACGGTTTCCGATGCGTGACTAACTACCGCATCGCTAAGGGTCCCGTTCCGGGAGATCCCGGTATCGGATTTCGAATCCGATCGCGCCGTCGGTCATCGCTTTTCGCGCTCTATCGCAGAAAATACACACACCCTGCCCGGCCGACTTTTCAAAATTAAATAAATTTTATTTCGCTTAAGGCCTAAGCGATTACATGTGAGTTCGAAAATACCCCGAAGGGTCGGGTCACTACACCACTCACACTTTATAAAAAGTTTCGTCCCGAAACTTAAACTCAAACCTCACTTAATCAATTCGGGAAAACATTCCTTCATCTTTGATTCCAGTTCCCACGTCGCCTCGCGCTCTTCGTGGTTGCTCCACTGGACTTTCACATAGGGGATCGTTCGGTTGCGTAGCTTCTTGTCCTCTCTCGCCAAAATCCGCACCGGCGTCTCCTCGACGCTCAAGTCCTCTCGTAGCTCAATGGTGGAGGCATCCAAGGCATGAGAGGGGTCTGCCAGGTACTTCCGGAGCATCGAAACGTGGAACACGTTGTGGACTCGTTCGAGGTTCGGGGGCAGGGCCAACCGGTACGCCACCGGTCCCACGCGCTCCAGAATCTCGAACGGTCCCACGTATCTGGGGCTCAACTTCCCCTTAATGCCGAAGCGTCGGTTCCCTTTGGAGGGTGAAACCCGGAGCAGAACATGCTCGCCCACCATGAACTCTAAATCTCGGCGTCTGTTATCTGCATAACTTTTCTGTCTGCTTTGGGCGGTCAGCAGCCTTTGTTTAATCAAACGCACCTTTGCTTCGGTCTCCTCCACTAGATCTGGGCCCAGAAACTTTCGCTCACCTAAGTCATCCCAACATATCGGAGACCGACAGCGGCGCCCGTACAGGGCCTCGTACGGCGCCATCTGAATACTGGCCTGGTAACTGTTGTTGTAGGCAAATTCCACCAGGGGCAGACACCGTGCCCACCCTTCGCCCAAGTCCAGAACGCATGCTCGAAGCATGTCTTCCACGATCTGTATCACCCGCTCCGATTGCCCATCGGTTTGCGGATGAAAAGCTGTGCTGAAGTGCAACTTGGTCCCCATCGCTTGTTGCAAACTTCGCCAAAAGTTCGACACAAAACGTGTGTCTCTGTCCGACGTGATGGATGTCGGTACACCGTGCAACCTCACTATCTCATCGAGGTACGTTTGCGCCAGTCGTTCCCGGGTCCACGTCGTGTGTATGGGCAAAAAGTGGGCCGATTTCGTCAAACGGTCCACGATCACCCATATCGCATCGTGTCCCTGCGGCGACCGCGGGAAACCGGTCACAAAATCCATGGTGATCATGTCCCATTTCCACTCGGGCACCGGTAAAGGTTGCAATTTTCCCGCCGGCCGTTGATGTTCGGCCTTTACCCGTTGGCACACCAAGCAGTGAGCCACGAATCGGGTCACGTCCTCCTTCATTTTGGGCCACCAGAAGGTTTGCTTGACGTCCTTGTACATCTTGGTTCCTCCGGGATGCGCCGCATACGGGGCAGTGTGCGCCTCCCGTAGGATTTCTTCCTTGAGTTCCGACAGGTCCGGTACGCAGATTCGTCCGCGAAAACGTATTGCATCGTCGGAGCTCACCACGAAATCACCTTCCTGGTCGGCGGTTATTCTACTCCGCACCAGCTGGAGCTGACCATCAGTCGATTGGCCCTCGAGAATCCTGTCCAGCAGAGTAGGTCTGACTACCAGCGTCAGAAGTTGGGCGACTGTCCCTGCAGGTACCACTTCTAGTCTCAATCGCGAAAACTCCGCAATCAGACTATCCTGCTGTGTAATGGCGCTTACATCCGCCTCCACGGCCTGTCCTTTGCGACTCAAGGCGTCGGCCACCACGTTGGCCTTTCCCGGGTGATAGTGGATCGTCAGATCGTAATCCTTTAATAGCTCAAGCCACCGCCTTTGTCGAAGATTTAGCTCCCTTTGGGTGAAAAGGTACTTGAGGCTCTTATGATCTGAGTACACATTGCAGTGTGCCCCATACAGGTAGTGTCTCCAAGGCTTGAGGACGAACACCACTGCTGCGAGTTCCATATCGTGCACGGGGTAATTCCGCTCGTACTCCTTGAGCTGCCTTGATGCATAGGCTATGACCTTTCCCCGTTGCATGAGTACTCCACCCAATCCATTTCGCGACGCATCGCAATATACTTCGTAATCCTCCCCTGGCTCTGGCAGGGCGAGAATCGGGGCTCGCGTCAACCTATCCTTAAGCTCCTCGAAGCTTCTCTGGCACTTATCAGTCCAGATGAACTTTTCCCCCTTTCTTGTCAAACGGGTTAGGGGGGTGGCTATCTTGGAGAAACCCTCCACGAAGCGCCGGTAATACCCGGCTAATCCCAGGAAGCTTCGAATTTCCGTCACCGTGGTCGGTCGGGGCCAGTCTGTCACCGAATCTATCTTCTTCGGATCCACCGCGACTCCAGCCGCCGAGATTACATGCCCCAAGAAACCGACCTCTCGGAGCCAAAACTCACACTTTTTGAGTTTGGCGTAGAGTTTCTGTTCCCGTAGGGTCTGGAGGACTGTGCGCAGGTGTTCTTCGTGTTCCTCATCGGTACGCGAGTAGATGAGGATATCGTCGATGAAGACCACCACGAATAGGTCCAAGAAGGGTTTGAATACCCTGTTCATCATATCCATAAACACCGCCGGGGCATTAGTGAGCCCGAATGGCATTACAGTAAATTCGTAATGGCCATAGCGTGTATGGAAGGCCGTTTTGGGGATGTCCTCCCCCTTGACTCGGACCTGATGATAACCCGACTGCAGGTCGATCTTTGAGAACACCGTCGCCCCCCCCGTAACTGGTCGAAGAGGTCATCGATCCTTGGAAGGGGGTACTTATTCTTGATCGTCACCTTGTTTATCTCCCGGTAGTCGATGCACAACCGGAGACTTCCGTCCTTCTTCCTCACAAACAGGACGGGCGCGCCCCAAGGTGACGCGCTTGGTCTGATGAAACCTTTGTCCAGAAGGTCCTCCAACTGTGCCTTGAGTTCCTTCAGCTCCGCGAAGGCCATCCTGTACGGTGCCTTGGTGATGGGCTTGGTGCCGGGGAGCAGTTCAATTGGGAAGTCAACCTCTCGTTCCGGCGGCATTCCGGAAAGCTCCGCCGCATCCGGCAATTCCCTTACCACTAAGCCTCAAATGTCGAATCGTCGGCACTAACCATTAACCCCAAAAGCCTGAGCTTTCAGAGGTGCGCATCCGATTCACTTATAGTGGTATACTCCGCACCACGGATCTCGACCAGACCCAACCCACCTGGATGTTGGGTCTATTGTTGGGCCTCTTGCCGTTAGGTCTATTATGGACCGCAGCCTACTCAACCTTTCAGGCTCACCTAACCCAACTCACTAGTCCCTTGGGCCTATTGTCTCAAGGCAGAAAGTTCGACCTATTTGACCCATAATAAAGGGCCAACACCAAAGACGACTAAGTCTTCGCATCCTTATTGGGCAGGAAAGTACAGACTATTTGCTCCTAAGGGTTCTCCTGGGGTCAAGACCCACATTACTCTTCGTAAGGGGTCTTTCCTGCTACTACTTCCCTCGGGTAGTGCGTCCTTTGTCGTGTCATCGCATAGGACCCCTCATCCGTGTCGCGACTCCAAAGAATCATTCCCGGGTTCGGGGCAGTAAAAACGGAACTGTCCCAGTTTGTCACGATAGAAGCAAAGGTCGTGCTTCCGGAATGAATCATTTCCCTCGAGGTGCTCCTCTTGGTATGCCCTCTTCCGAAGTTTGGCCGGGTTCGTTTCTTATCCCTGCTGTGTCCTGAGCTCTCCCGTCGGGCTTGAGACATCGTAAATCCGCGCTCCACCGCGGTGGCTCTTTCGTCCACCTCCTGGAAGGTGCGCAAACCCGCCATTTGCACCACCTTTAAGATGTCGCTCCATAAGCCATTCACAAAAGGACGGGCCTTGTGAGATTCATCTCTTGTATCAAAGGGGAACACATCTGATCAACCTCACAAATGCCCGTTGATATCCCATAACGGTCCGACTTCCTTGCTTGATGAACTTCACGTCACCTTCCATCCGCCGTTTGATGCTGTCGGAGAGAAATGCCCTCAACAGTTCTCCTTGGAACGTGGTCCAAGATGGAAGGGCGGTGCCCTCCGAAGGATCCGGGCGCACCGTCTTCCACCACTTGCGGGCGTCTCCCTCAAGAAAACGGACTGCCAAAGGGACCCGTTCACCTTTCCTCATTAGCAAAGCTTCGAAGAGCCTTTCCATGCTATCTACCCATTTTCCTACGACCCAAGGGTCGGTCGTATCTCCCTCAAGGGGTCTCCATTGACGGCTCCCGGCGTAGGTCCCAAAGTTGCTGGCGCGGCTGGCCCGGGCAGAGAAGCCCGGGCGACCTCCATTGGTGCAGTCGACTATTGCACCCACTATGGCATCTGTTCCATAAGGGTTACTGACTGCCCGGCCATCTCTTGTAGTCGTTGTCGGAGAAGCTGATACTCCGCCGCTGTTCGCACCATACTCTTTGCCCCTGCGTTCTCCGCTGATAACCCATTTCGGGCCTTTAGTCGCTGTATACAAAGAAACCAATTCACCCCTAGACCTAACTGGTCTAGCACCATGACCTACAGACACACCGGAACTAAATTCCCCTTTTTCCCGTACTCTCACGTACTACGCACCTACACCTTGGTTATCTCATTTCCCATTTGCTTGTGGCACCTTGCACTGTGGATGTAAACTATGTCTACTATGGTTGTGGTTGTATTTTCTCTGATACCATTTAATCTGTCACGCCCCCGGGGTTTTTGAGTCTTTTGAAGCGGAAAAACGTGTCTATTTTTTTTTTTTTTTTTAATAAGGTAGCATATACTTCACCCCGGTGCGTGCCAGACCGCCACATACACAAATTCACTCTGTCCACGGACAGAGTCTCCTTTGTATATGCACGGCGTCTCATTTACAACATATCAATCAATCACAATATCATACATCACACACCAACCAACAACCATACAGTAGACATACACCATATTCAGAGTTTAATCGTTTAACTAAAACATGTCATTTAAGCGGCGTCAAAGTTTGGAAAAGATAAAACCCAGAGTTGTAAAACCCGTGCCCACACGGCACTTCCTTTTTGAGAAAACATTTTCGCAACCTTTATCTTATCATAAAACATGCCGCAATGGAAATACTACTGAAGGAATCAACACAGAGAACTACACCTCATCCACAGAGCTAACTAATACATGTCCACATATAAGTAATCCACAAGCAACTAGAAATAACATAAAGGGAAATGAGTCATAAATACGATAACCAAGAGTCCGACTACGATCCTCACGACGCAGTCCCACCGCCATCCCGGCTAACGCACCTAGAAATACCTGTCACGGAGTGGGTAAAGTCAGTGACAAACAAAGTAGATGTGTAACAATATCAAGAGGGATAAAACATACGAATGCACCGATTACACCATAACCTTTCGTTAAACACTTGCACATTAATTTACCCTGGGCACCATTCCCAGACCACCTGTCGGGGAGACTAAAGTCCCCCCTCGTGCACAAACACCTACTTGATGCTTTTACCTCTTTCTCGCGGTGCTGGTGTGACACCTCAGCTGGCGCGAAGAGGTCCCCGCTTGCACCGTTACCTTTGCGGGGCACACGGGTCATAAAGGACCACTTTTCCGGAAAAGTACACCCATGCGGAGGCCAATCCGCCTGTGTACGTGCAGCATCCGAAACCGGATCGCCAAGATTGGCGTGTACTGGGCACCGCGACCGCAGCCGCACAATTATTAGATAATTAACAACAATCGAAAGGTTAAACTATCCATCTACTTTGTTAGGTAAATTAAGGAGTACTTTTAATGACGATAGATGCACTTACAGCACCGGTTGCACTCATCGCAACCGTACCCACCTTATTGGAGAGAAATCGGAACACCAATGTCCTTCGCGCTCTCCCGCTGCGTACCCGGACCTAAGAAAAGTCCGCACAGGTAAACTATGGTCAAAACACACACTAACACCTTAAAACAGAAAAACCCCCACCTTACGATTGGACGGAATAAGCCCGGCACCGTCCGGTCGCCAAAACGGAACACCGCGCGACACCCAACATAATAAAATAATGACCAAGTGGGTCCCAAGTGGCCATGACATGAAAGCCACTGGAATAACGATCCCAACGGCGAAAACCGCGCTCAAAACGGTGGAAAAACGGACCCAAACGGAGCAAATGAACTCCGGGCTGTCAGATGGTGCACGGGGGCAACCATGGACCGGGCCCAACACACAGTGAAGGCGGCGGTGCAGACCCGGCTCACACAGGAGTCGTGCACCCAGCGGAATGGGCCGGGCCGCGCACAGCCCTTGCGCGCACCTGGTCCATGGGCCATCTGGCCCGAAGCGCGTGCACCTCACTCTGCACCCTGTGCTGCGTCCTCCTGCCCAGGCGCAGCCCGGGGGAAGGCTGCGCCGCGTCTGCGCTGCCGGGGAGGCGTGCACCTGCACCACATGCAAACATCAGGACAGTCAAACAACACTCGACCCAATCCGCGAAAGTCTAAGACATGTCATCCACCCTAGCATTATGTTGTCTGCAGCCAACATAATCGCTTAGGAGAATTGCCAATCACTCATCCGTACCTTGGGAGAGGTATAAAACTCAATCAGGACTCTCGCTAAAAGTCACGACTCTCACGTAGTCATCCTAATGTCCAACCACAAGCCTAGGGTTTCTAAGTCCCAATGACCTACAACCTAGGCTCTGATACCACTAATCTGTCACGCCCCGGCGTCGAAACTGCGACCCGGGCTCGCCAACAGATCCGCCGCCCATACGGGAAGCCCCGTATAGACGAAGCGACTAACCTGCAAAAGATCGACTATACTAAACAGATATCAGAGCTGAAAGTAAACTGCTGAAAATAAAATAAGAACAACTACAACTCTCAAATAATACAACCATCCTCACCAAAATACATAAGTCTCTCAAAGTAAATAAAAGTACAACTCTATACCTCACTACAAGGTCTCTCAACAAGAACTCTCAAAAATAAGGGGTACATCTACTCTCTGGACGAAACTGGTAGGGATATCTCGCGACTCCCTTACCTCGATCAAAAGAAGCAGCAACTGGAGCAGCAGGAACAGGAGTAGAAGTCCCGGGAAAAGACACCACGACGGGTGTGAGAACTACGTCCCAAGTAGTTCTCAGTGGGTGCCGCCAACAAGCCCGACGGTCTGCCCACTAAGTCTACTAGAGGCATGGGGTAACAATAATACTGAAAGAAAGGGCTGGAAAAGTAACTCTACAGCTACTATGCCTCTATCTAGATGCTCAAAAAGTGGAACAGATGGAAACATGATGCATCTACTAACTCTCAAAGTAAGTCACCCAATCTTGACTGCCTCCTCGGGTCCAGTCAAACCTGCGCCTACCTACTGCCGTTACATCCCGAGGACCGGACTACGTAGGGCGTCCGTACTGCCAAAACTGGGCCCCAGAGGGACTTGTCCGTGACTGCCAAAACTGGGCCAGTCAGAGGGACGGCGTCGACAAGTCGCGATACCAAAGTGCAGACCCACTCCGGACGTGGCACTCGAGGGGAGCGACCCCAACGAGGACAAAGGTATCCGCGCACTCTGTCGAGCTTTCTGCAGGCTATAGTCAAAATCCACGCTCACGCTCTGAACGGAAAGACTCATCCTCAACATCTCGCACAACGGTCGGAGCACTCTCGACGACTCAGCTGATCAGCTCACACGAACACGACAAGCCTCTCCAACATCACAGCACAAAACTGGATTCAATATCACCCGGATATCCAAATCCCACAATAACCAAATCACAGTCACCCATAATTCGAAAACCCACCTTGCTTAAACCCTATCAAACAAAACAACTCTAGGCCCGCCTATCGAAATTCCCGATTATATCGGGAATCCAACCTCCACGAGAGAAAATCCCACCAATTTAAATCCCCTAATAAACCCTATCCAAGATTTTTATCTCTTATCTAATCACGAGATAAAATCCCACCAATTTAAATCCCTTAATTAATTCGTACGTAGGAGGATTTAAATTCCGTCACCGGATAATTAATTAATTAATTAATTATCCTTACGAGATAACCCACCTTATCTATTACGGGTGCAAGATATTTTGCACGGTTTCCGATGCGTGACTAACTACCGCACAGCTAAGGGTCCCGTTCCGGGAGATCCCGGTATCGGATTTCGAAAATCCGTTCCGTCCGGCTCATAGTTTTCGCCACTAACACTATCGCGACAAAAACAGGGAACACACCCTCCCGGCCGACGTTTTCAAAATTAACATACAATTTTATTTCGCTTAAGGCCTAAGCTGATTACAAGTGAGTGCAAAATCCCCGAAGGGTCCCACTACATCGGCCCACTGCCCAGGCTGTTGGGTTGTACTAATATGGATCTAAATAGGGGAAAAAATACCTAGAGGGGGGTGAATAGGTGTAAACAATAAACACTCAAAAAATCATTGCGCAATAAAACCCAATGCGGAAAATAAAAATAACACGCAAGATTTTTACGTGGAAAACTCCAAACCGGAGTAAAAAACCACGGGACCGATAACACGGTGAAATCCACTAGAATTAACACACGTACAAGGTGATATAACGTACTCACAGACGACTCAACCTCTTACCATACGCTCCTAGTAGATCTTCTCCGCTCGTTCCACGACGCTTGTCGAATCCACGATCTGCGTCCAACGCCGAATCCTCAGCGTCCAACGTCGAGTCCACGACGTCCGACCGAATCCACGGTCTTCACCCAGTAGCACGCTTCGAATCCACGAACGTACCTCGCTTCGAATCCACGAAAGCAGTTGCACCTTGAATCCACAAGGCCACGCGAGTCCACGCGCCGATTTGGGGTAAATCGTTGTTTTTGGGTGGTGATGATCCGCCGAATACTTAGATTAGAAATAGATCGGAAATACCATCTAAGTATTCATTGATTTGATTCTACTCAAGATCTGAGTTTGGAAAACCTAGAATCAAATCAATCAATATAGATGAAGAAACATAGAATCAATCTATTGATTTCCTTTCTTCTCTATATGTGGATCTTTCTCTTTACGGCTTATTTTTCTATTAAGTCCCGTGCTTTTTTCCTTAACCCTAAAAATGAATTATAGGGTCTATTTATAGGTTAGAAACCATTGGAAGAAGATAAGGATCAAAAACATCCGTTTCTGGAAATTTTACGGACGGCGATCCGGATCAGATTTACTGCGATCCGGATCGTCGTAAAGAAATTGACGATTCCAGAAATCCAAGTGTTCGGGATCCGGATCGAAGTTCCCGATCCGGATCGTTCATACAGTTTCACCAAACATCAACGTTCGGGATCCGGATTGCAAATCCTGATCCGGATCGTGCAAGTAAAAAGGTAAAACTAGTGTTCGGGATCCGGATCATGAGATGCTGCGATCCGGATTGAACCAGTGTATGAACGAACACCCTTCGGGATCCGGATTGCAAGGTCCGATCCGGATCCTGAACATGTCCCATGTCCAGTTTTTGATTTTTATGCAATTAAACATTCTTCCAGGTGTTTCTACACTACAAGAAGTATTCGGATCACCAAAATTAATTAGTTAAACATACCTGATCCTTTTGAATTCTTCTTTCTTGAGATTGAGGTATATGATCCAAAGTTCTTTCATCTTCAATCTTCAAGACTTAACACATTCACGAAATACGCCAACTCAAATTCCGTAACAATCTCCCCCTTTGGCGGTTTCGTGACAAAACACAAATCCACAAAAGAAAATTCAAAAAGATATTTTTGTTGCTATCACCATACAACAAAAATTTACAATGGAGATCCAAAAATTAAATACATGAGATAAACTCCTAAAACAGACTCTAGACTTAGACATCTGTACTCTCTGCAAAAAGAAATCATTCTTGACAAAAGGAAATCGTTAGATACCTCAAGAATATTTAGCATACAAAACCAAGCAGAGATAGAGTTTATACTCATCATGACATTTAGTAATTCAGATATGTAAGAAGATCATAATCAAACATAACATATCTTCTAAGCAATAAGATTCCAAATGTCAAAAAACTGTTTGTTAGTAATCATACAACTTGTTAGTAATAATACATGCCCAAATAGTTAGTCGAATAGTTAGTAGGGACATGCAACAAATCACCAGATAAAAACCAAAAGTTGCGATACTTACTTGTCACCAAAGTCAAAGTTCAGTTTGTTCAAAGTTCTCTCTAACTCTCTCCCCCTTTTTGTCACAAATAAAGCCAAAACGTAGTCAAAACTACAAAATGTAAGGAGAGTTAAAAAGTCTAATAACATGAAAAACCTGAGAACTAAACGTAACGCAAAGTAAGAGTAGAACTAAATCCTAAAGACTGAACTAAAAACCTGCACAAAATAAAAAACACGAAATTTTGTTTAGTCAGAAGTATCTGAACTGGTACAGCTCAGTTTGCTTAAAATCCCCTTAAGCATCTTCGAAATATTGGAATATTTCTTCTTGATCTTCTTATGCTCAGATGAAATGTGCTGAAGTTCTCTGGACAGCGTTTCCTGTTCAGCAGAAAGTCTCTGCTGTTCTTGGCGAATGGATGCCAACGCATCTGTGTCAGCGGACATTCCCTTAGAGGTTGATGGAATCTGCGTAGATGCAGATGGTGCATTCTGTCCCTCAACCCATGGTGATTTACTCTGTTGAATTCCAGAAAGTGAGCGTGCTCTAGTAAGAGGCTCAGTAATCTGAATGTCGCTTCTTTTGACACTTTTTCGTCGTGTATATTGTCTTGTCATTGAGGCAGATTTCTTTAGCTTTTTGTTTTTCAAATATTGCCTATCTTCCTCATCAATTTTTTGTTGAACTTCTTCGAAAAATTCTTCCCATTCTTCTTCATCAAAGTCAGAGCTATCATCAGATTTTGTCTTGTCTCGATGTGAGTCAACTTGTTCCTCTTTAACAGTTGCACGGGTGTGCACCATTGTGACCAACAGAAGGATGATCCAAGAGAATGCCATTGACCAAAAAGTTTTGAGTTATGAAGGTGTCCTGTGAAAACCAACTCAAGAACATGAAAATTTTCAGTTTTCAAAAATTTGAAAAATTGTACCCAAACAATCATAATCATATAGAGAGACTAAGAATCAAATTAGTTTTGCAAAAAGAATTTTAAAAGTGGATCAATTCCATGATTTTCAAAAATTCCTCTTATATGCCCTAAAACCGAAATTTTTGAAATCGAAGCCCAAAAATTCGTTTATCTTGAGAAAACCCAGCATATAATCAAAACTAATCTTCCCAGAGTTCTTATTTCAAAAGAAATTTGACCAAAAACCATTCACAAACGAAAAAGATAGAGAAATCTCATCACGTTTTGAAGAAAATAGAGAAAACCTGTGAAAAACGAGATTTTGATCAATAAAACTTACTTGGATTTGAAGAACTTGAGTTAGGAAACCTCCAAGAAGCAAGAATTCTAGAGAGAGAAGCTCTAGAGACTTAAGAACAAAAGATTAGGGTAAAAGAATTCAAAACCCTTGCGTTCTTATTAAAACCCTAGCCGTGATCCGGATCGGATCGAGAATATGATCCGGATCGGCTACCCGCAGGAACCAGCCTGCGTTCGGGATCCGGATCACTTACCCCGATCCGGATCGGCTTCAACTTTTTCTTCAGAAAAATCTAGAAAAATTCCATAAATTCCAGAAAAAGTATGTAAGCACATTAGGATATCAACTTTAAACAGAAATCATCGTTTCATACAACAAGAAACAGATTATACCAAATCTATCAAAAATACTCAAAAATGAAACGAGAATTTATGAAAATTAAAACTCTTAAAGTTGAACACTTTCAATTACATCTAACATGATCTTATGCGTAATGCCTTTATCAAATCATCAATTTTGTAAAGAAAATGAAATACCAAAATCAATAGATGTTTGAAATCCCAGATAAGTTAGATAATGTATTTAGACAATCTGTTGAAGGAGTGGCTCTTTGAGCATCTTTCATTAAAATTCCACCTTATACCAACCTGGAAAATTGACAGAGTCAAGTATTTCCGTATGCATTTTATTTAATTCAAAAATTGACGAAACCATGCTTGGTATTTGTCACGCCCCGGGTGTAAACCAGAACCCGGGCCCGTCTACAGATCCGCCGTGCACACGGTATTTCCGTGTACACGAAGCGTCAACTACCTGCTCAGATAAAAAGATATAACAAAAGAGCAATAAAAACAGAGCTGAACTACAACTAATACATCTCAGACTGAAGCTGGAAATAAAATACAATACATCTGTATAAATGATACATCAGTCTCTCCCAGCTCACAAAATAATAAATACAACCTGCTGGCAAAGCCAGTCCCAAAGGTGAAAGTACAACCGTCTGAGGAAAACATGGGTACACCAACAGTCCAGCTAACACGCTCATCCTGCCACGAGATCTATCTACTCAGCCGTCCTCTCTCCTCGACCCGCCACTGAAAGCCCAGTAGCACCCGCAGAAGACTCTGCAAAACAAGGGAGAAGAAAAAGAGAAAAGAAGAATGGGGGTGAGAACTACTAGCAAACCAGTAGCCTCCCCTAGTGGGTAAGACCTCAAACTCTGACACGCCCACTAGGTCTACCAGAGGCAAAAGGAAACAAAGGTGGTATGCTAAAAAGAATAAGACTCCTGATGAAAAGCTACCACTAGAATGCCTCTAAAATGCCGAGCTAATAGAATAGCTAAAAGTATGCATCAGAAATAAATGTCTGCCAGAATAACCCAATCTGACCACCAGTAAACACTGGTACTGCCTGCTCTGCTATCGAACTCAAGAACCCAGCCTGGTGCCCGGCGCTCTACACCGTGGAAAGCCTACTCCGGAGTGGCACTCGAGGGGAGCGACCCACACGAGTAAAGTATCACTATAACAAGCATCTCTGTAACCGCTGTCTCATAATAGCAGGACTGGATCATGACCATGATCAAAGTGGAAAACTCCGTCCACTAAAGAAAGACCCGACCTCAACCTGGTGCAAGATAGACGTACCGTGGGAACCTCGTCCACACGAGACCTGATACCCAATCTGATGCATATGAAATCTCCGGTCAACCGCCCAATGTCCGCAGTTGCCGCAATACCCTGCCTGACCCAAAACCCAAGAACCTGACTACACTATCCCATCCACCTGCTCGCGCACGAGCTGCCAATACTCTGAACCTCAAATGAAAGGAGAAAAGAATAATAAAAAGGTTTCTCCTATGTCAATTCCAACATGATAGTGTAGCAGAAAAAGGTGGCCTATCTAGGTGACCATACAAGCATGCAAATGTCCCAAGATGGTATACATAAAAAAATAAAGCAGATATCGATAAAATCTTACCTTGCTAAAGCATGCTGATAAATGCATAAGGACAGTAAATAAGAGATAACCTGTGCTTGCCTATACCTCATGCCCAAGCCCATAATTTAATAATCAGCCTTCTAATCATAGAAGTTACTACAATGCCTAGTGGGTAATCAAAAGTAGGGGTTCATAACAACATCCATGATCACAAACATGTCCCACATATAACATCTGGTCCACCGCCTGCTATCCGCGGTAGCCATAAAACTCCAGAAGCTAAAATCCAGGCCCCGGCCACACTATGCCAATCCCCTGCTCAAACCCGAGCAACAAATAGTCACCTGACTAAAGAATAGGGGGAGAAGAAGGAAATAGGTTTCTTCTAAATCAAATCCCAACATAAGGTGTAGCAATAAGAAATGGCCCTACAAAATGTCCAAATAAGCCAGCCTATGTCCTCATGAGAGATAGGAGAAAAAGTGACAATTAGTGGTTCGACCGGTGTATCAATTAATAGCTTCACCTGGGTATAATCATCACGCTAAAATCATAATCCGACCACACCTGTCCATAATCTGCTAATCATCATCATATAACCAATCCCCCTATGAATGTCCAAAATATCCTCAAGTGGTACCCTCCCGCAAGACATATCATAATATTCCAGCATAAAAGTAAATCTCCCATGCTAAGTTAAATGCCAATAATATTTCCATAAGCATGTGTAAGTTCCAACCACTATCACGTTTTCCACTAAGATATTCTCCGTATGATAGGCTCACAATTATTTAGTTCAGCATGCATGTCCATTAGGAGACCATTCAACATGTCCAATAAAGGGGATCACTCTAATATTCCTAGTGGGTATATCAGAAAAGAGGAGTAAAGCAACCACCCACCTGAAGTGCGAACTGTCCGGACCCGTACAGCTGAAAATACCAGAAACTCCAAACCCTTGCTCCAACAAGTTCAGCACACCCGTAACACTCCTGGTACAATACAAAATCCACTAAACACACTTAGACTCCCAAATAATGCTCTTATAACCACATACAATATCTGTCCCAAAACTGCTAAATTTTCACCTACAGAAAGTGCCCAGAAAAATCCCAGAAAAAATACCATAGCGATCCTCGCGTCGATAGCTTCGCAACGGTAGCTTACACGCCCAAATCTGAGTTCGGTAAGACAAGTTATAAATTCGGCAAGGTGGTAAACCAAACAACAAACTGTGGAAAAGGACTGCACACTGTACACTGAGAAAACAGTGATTTTCACCTCGAAATAAATATCAGGAAATTCCAATAAAAATACGAGCGCGTTCCTTGCGATCTGTAGATGAAAAAGTTGTATAAGCTCGTCTCCGTCTGACGCTCGTGCGCGAAGATATCGCCTCCCCAATCCGCTGCTGTCCCACAATCCCTCACAGAAAAAGGGGGACCATTAATGCCTCGGGATCCATGCCAAGGAGTTAAAATGAGATTGCGCAATCAAAATCAAAGTTGAAGCCCTACCTGTTAGGAGTCTGTCGGCGCAAGAATCACAGAAGAATGATCTCGGGGTAGACTAGGGGAGCTAAAACACCGTCGCTGCGCTGAAGAAGAACACAGGAAATGCAACGTCGCGCCGCGCCGTAAAATCCAAAACCTCGGGATGCGTGTACTCAGAAATTCCGAAACTCTGCAGGGTGATAGAGGACTCAGAGAGGAAGATTCTGTCTTAAGAGAGCCTGGGCAAAGGGTGAGAGGATTGAGAGAAAAAAAATGAATAAGAGGGCTCGGGTTGGGGTTTTTTATAGGCTGAAAAACATTTAGAAAAATACCCATCATGTCCCGGGATTTTTTTTTGCTGCGCCCGGTGCACGTGAGCCCGCCATGGTGGCGCGCCACGTGGCCCCAACCACCGTGCACCGCGCCGTGCACCGCGCACGGTCGGTCACCTGCCCCGCGTACGGCACCCACTCCACGGCTTGCGTGGACCGGGAGCACAACACCGAACCAATCTAACATTGCCACGTGTCCTACCTGTCGGTCCACCGTGCACCCTCGAAACTCCGTGGACCGCGCGCTGTGAGCCCTCCACTCAGCGGCCGCCACGTGGCACCGCCCTGGTGCACGCCCGCCGCCGTGGACCGCGCGCCTGCCCCGCGCCCCCCCGCGCTGCCCGCGCCCTGCCCGCGCCGCCGCCGCCCGCGCCCTGCCCGCGCCGCCGCCGCCGCCCGCCGGCGCTGCCCGCCGCCGCCGGCGATCGCCGGAGCTACTGTTCCGGCCGTGAACAGTAAAAACACTGTAGCAAGCTCCGAAAAATTCAAGTAAATAGCCCATCTTGACCGTTTTCGCGCGCTGATTCCAAATCCGGCTTCCGTTTTGCCAAATTCCAATCCTAAAATTTGCCGGAGGCTCCCGGAAACGTATTTTCAATCCGAATTTCACGCCGAGTCCAAATTTGATATCCGATTTGCGCGAAAACACTTCTAAACATCCGACGGGGTCTTCCGGTTACCCAAGTGATCCATATTAAGCCCCAAGTCCATCACTTGTGTCTAAATTGGCGTACGAACACCACCGACATGCCGCGTAGGCTTCCAGAAGCTGCCGGTCGCACTGTAGAAGCCCTGCAAAGATCCGGGTCACCACATCCTCCCCCACTAAAAGAAAGTTTCGTCCTAGAAACTAAAGCAACTCCCAAGGAGTCTCAGAAACCAGGGGTCAAAACTCAACACCGCCGTCTCCAGCTCCCAAGTCACCTATCACTCCCCGTGATTCCTCCTCTGCAACAACATCAGCAATAACCAGAACGGCAAGGCCCGATTGCGCAATTCCCTCACCTCACGAGCCGGAATTCGCAACGGGCGTCCCTCGTACACCAAACTCTCATAGGGCTCAAAAGAAGCGAGACAATCACGGGCGAGGGGTCCAAAGCATAACACTCCTGAGCTGAGACGCAGAAAAACCTCAAGAACTCGAACAAAAGACAAGGGAGAGGAACGAACAGCCCGAGCAACACGCTCTAAAATCACTACCAAGAGCAAACTCAACCAAAGCGACCCAAAACACATCCACACAACACCTGCACAGAAAAGGGGCCCTAATAAGCAGGGGTTCACACTCGGTCGCCCTCAAAACTCAACCACCCAAGTGGATTGCTCAGCCGCAGTCTCTAATCAAAAGGGATCCTCTGCGACAGAAACTCGAACCCTGTACACCAGAATGGCCCCACACAGCGCCAGCTATAGAATCAACAAACTCAACCCCAAAGCTCTTCTGCTCCAGGTATCCGCCACCACAGTGGCCCTGTCGGGGTGATACTGGATGCTCATCAAAATCCAATGGTAGCTCTACAGCCACTATGGGAGGTATCACTATAACTCACAAATCCATCTCCCACCACTGACTAGGTTAAAATCGGCGCTGGTACCAATCTCATCATCCGCTCGTCAAGCTCTGCTAGCACTATCCGGTCCAAAGGCTCCTCACCCCAACAATAACCGTCGATCTCGGCCAGTCTTAAATAACATCCATTTTGGCCGGATTTCCACAGCCGCCCCTATGGCTAGAATAGGTAATCCAGGAAGATATGCTCTCAAAGCTAAAACTTGTACCAGAACGACTTGGCATAAAGCTTCTTCCTCACAGACCTTGCCACCGCATCTACAAATGCTCCACAAGCTCTAAATCACTCAGGGAGAGGGTAAAGCCAGAATATCCTTAAAGATTGCCGCTATCAATCCGTTCAAGTCCCGCTGGAATACAGAGTTCCTCAATCCTAAAGGCAACAAGGCATTAGTCATTCCATTGGCTTCACTGTACTCATAACGCCCCTAGCGTGTCATGAACGCCATCTTGGCAAAATACTCAGCTGTAAATCCAAACTGGTGCAGGCATCATAATCGATCAACTGCCGGGGCATAATTCCATCAAAAGGCCCTAAATAATACCTGGACCTGCCTGGGCTCCAATCACAAAGGACTCTCACCGTCGTGTATCAACGACGTAGCACTAGGTCAAACAGACCCTCGATCCATCAGATCCCCGCACCTATGCCATCAACTCTCGCAGCTCTATAGGCGATATCTAATGAAGTGCTATGAAGTTGGCGCGGTTTCCAGAACCACGTCAACCACAATCCTAATCTCCCTTTCTGGCGGCATAATCATCGGCTCAGGTGGTCTCACACCCAGAATCTCACGAGCAATAGGGATATCCTTAAGTCCCGCTGTCGCCGTAGGCAACTCTCACACTGTCACGCCCCGGGTGTAAACCAGAACCCGGGCCCGTCTACAGATCCGCCGTGCACACAGTATTTCCCGTGTACACGAAGCGTCAACAACCTGCTCAGATATAAAAGATATAATAAAAGAGCAATAAAAACAGAGCTGAACTAAAACTAATACATCTCAGACTGAAGCTGGAAATAAAATACAATACAATACAACCTGCTGGCAAAGCCAGTCCCAAAGGTGAAAGTACAACCGTCTGAGGAAAACATGGGTACACCAACAGTCCAGCTAACACGCTCATCCTGCCTCGAGATCTATCTACTCAGCCGTCCTCTCGCCTCGACCCGCCGCTGAAAGCCCAGCAGCACCCACAGAAGACACTACAAAACAAGGGAGAAGAAAAAGAGAAAAGAAGAATGGGGGTGAGAACTACTAGTAAACCAGTAGCCTCCCCTAGTGGGTAAAACCTCAAACTCTGACGCACCCACTAGGTCTACCAGAGGCGAAAAGGAAAGAAGAGTGGTAAGAAATGAAACTGCTGAAAAAGGGAAATCTACCACTACTATGCCTCTAAAATGCAGTCCTAGACTGGAATAACCGTAAGAAACAATAACCAACCGTCCCAGATGAACCCAATCTGTACCGCCCTCATCATCGGGCAAGAAAGCCGCGCCGATGTGATAGCAAAACTCCTGCTGCCGCCCTCATCATCGGGCAAATAAGCCGCGCCGATGTGATAGCAAAACCGTCAATAACTGTCTGACCCCGGCCTCCGGAGGGGATCTCGAGGGGAGCGACCCACACGAGGAAAGCATCACCGGGCAAACAACCGCGCCGGTGTAATAAGTATCAAAAGCAGGACTGGTTCACAACTATAAAGCCCCAGTGGAACACAACCCTCCACTAAAAGAAAACTGATTCCCAATCAGATGCAAAAGTAACCATCCGGTCAATCGCCCAATATCCGCGATTGCCGCAATACCCCAAAATCCACGACCAGGTCTCACAACCGACCTCCGGTCAACCGCGTAATATCCGCGGTCGCCGGAATAACCCACAATCACAATCATGTCCCACATCCGACATCTGGTCAACCGCCTACTATCCGCGGTTGCCACAAAACCCTCTAGTCCATAATCATGCCCTATCACCGATGTCCTATAACCGACATCCGGTCAACCGCCCAATATCCGCGGTCGCCGCCAAAACCCATAATCCACAATCCAGGCCCCGGCTACACTATCCCAAACCCCTGCTCAAACCCGAGCAACAAGAACCACCTGACTAACGAAAAGGAGAAAAGAAGCAAACAAGGTTTCTCCTAAGTCAAGTTCCAGCATGAAAGTGTAGCGATAAAAGATGGCCTATCTAGATGTCCATACAAGCATGCAAGTGTTCTCAAGAAAATAAAGGAAAAGGTGTCCAATAGTGGTTCCACATGTGTAACAATTAATAGCTCCGCATAGATATAACCATCATGCTAAAACATTATCCAACCACACATGTCTATAATCCATGTTCCATAATAAAGCATCACTATTCACCTATGCATGTCATAAAATCCTCAAATAGTACCAACCACTAACAGGATAATCATATAGTCCAAAATAAATATTCCATTCCACATGCAAGTTTAAACGCTAACATTCTATCCATACAAACATGTACAAGTCCCAACCACTATCAGATATCCACAAGCATGCAAGTCCCAATTACAATTATCAATCATGGATGTCCAAGAAGGATCTCTCTAATACTCCTAGTGGGTAAGTCAGAAAAGAGGGATAAAGCAACCACCCACCTGAAGTGCAACTGTCCAAATCCGTACAGCTGAAAATACCAAAAACTCCAATCCCTTGCTCCAGTAAGTTCAGCACACCAGCAACACTCCTGGTACAATACAAAATCCACTAACTACACTTAGGCTCCCAAATAATGCTCTTATAATCACATACAATATCTGTCCCAAAACTGCTAAATTTTCACCTGCAGAAAGTGCCCAGAAAATTCCCAGAAAAATATCACAGCGATCCTCGCGTCGATAGCTTCGCAACGGTAGCTTGCACGTCCAAATCTGAGTTCGGTAAGACAAGTTATAAATTCGGCAAGGTGGTAATCCAAACAACCAACTGCGGAAAAAGACTACACACAGTACACTGAGAAAACAGTGATTTTCACCTCGAAATAAATCTCATAAAATTCCAAGAAAAATACGAACGCGTTCCTTGCGATCTGTAGATGAAAAAGTTGTATAAGCTCGTCTCCGTCAGACGCTCGTGCGCGAAGATACGGCCAAAATACTCCGATGCTGTCCTCACATTCCTCACAGAAAAAGGGGTCACATTAATGCCTCGGGATCCGTGCCAAGGAGTCAAAATGAGATAGCGCGATCAAAATAGAGGTTGAATCCCTACCTGTTGTGAAGCCAACGGCGCAAAAATCACAGAAGAATGATCTCGGGGTAGACCAGGAGAGCTAAAACATTGCTGCTGCGCCGAAGAAGAACACAGGAAATGCAACGTCGCGCCGCGCCGTAAAATCCAAAACCTCGAGATTTGAGCCTCCTAAAATCCTGAAACTTGGCGGGTGTAATCCTCACTTGAAGGAGAAGAAATCTCCTTCTCACCTCCCCTTCGAGCTGAGGTCTCGAAGGGGTCGAAAATCCCCCTTGAAGAGCCCTCGGGTTGCAACTTAAGGGAAAACCAGAAAAATCTTTTCGGAAAATACCCATCGTGTCCTCAAAAAATTTCACTGCGCCCGGTGCACGTGCGCCCGCCAATGGCGACGCGCCACGTGGCCACACCCACCGTGCACCGCGCCGTGGACCGCGCACGTCGCACCTGCCCGCACGTCGCGTACGGCACCAGCTCCACCCATTGCGTAGACCGGGAGCACAACACCGCACCAATCACGTAACGCCACGTGTCCACTGACCGGTCCACCGTGCACCCGAAGAACTCCGTGGACCGCGCGCTGTGAGCCGCCCAACCACCATCCGCCACGTGGCACCGCCACGGTGCACGCTCGGTCCGCGTGGACCGGCCGCCTGCCCGCGCGCCCGCGCGCTGCCCGCGCCGCGCGCCGCCGCTGTGCCGCCTGCCCGAGGCCGCGCCGCCTCCCGCCGGCTCTGCCCGCCGCCGCCGCCGGCCGCCGGCGATCGCCGGAAAGTACTGTTCCGGCCGTGAACAGTACCCGAGCACCAAAAATACAAGTGGGTAGTCCGTTTTGACCGTTTTCGCGCGCTGAATCCAAATTCGCCGTCCGTTTTGCCAAATTCCAATCCTAAAATTTGCCGGAGGCTCCCGGAAAGGTATTTTCAATCCGAATTTCACGCCGAGTCCAAATTTGATATCCGATTTGCGCGAAAACACTTCCAAACATCCGACGGGGTCTTGCGGTTACCCAAGTGATCCAATAAAGCTCGAGGTTCAACACTTGTATCTAATCATGCACCAACACCTCCCGAAACACAGAACAGGCTCCCCCGAAGTCACCGATGACCCTACCACAACTCTGCAGAGATCCAGGTCATCACATCCTCCCCCACTAAAAGAAAGTTTCGTCCTCGAAACTAAAGTCGTTCCTCAACACGGAATCTCAACCAGATAGAGGGGGTAATTATCCGATCATCCGCCACTCAAGCTCCCCAAGCTGTCAAATACCTTCTCCAGGGACACGATGCAATCCTCGGGTCTCAAACAAGAACAAAATAAAGGTGGGCACTCCAGGAATCCGTACTACCTCAACCAAGTACAGCTGGACTAACCGCTCGAGCTACGAAGTAGTCCACATCGGTATACGCATCCGCTCCTCCTCAGCCTCAGATAATCCAACTACAAGTCCATCGGCACACTAGCTCGATCCAAGTACCTCTTTACTTCCCGCGATATCCAATGCAAGTCCCTCAACCACACCAGCCAAAAAGGCCACTCAACCACTGCGAAACATCCACCTCACGCACAAAAATCAAAACCATAGAGGCGAAGATAACCCTCAAGCAACCCAAGTACACCAATACCTCCGGGCCTGGCTCCCCAAGAAAATTGTCCCCCCATCGAACAAGACCCGGTCTCCAAAGCCTCCATACCCAATCCCACAAATCGGAATGACTCATCCGCCAAAACTGGCTCACTCGATCGACGCAATCCCACAGCTTACCCGCTGTCAACTATCCACCCTGCCTCGGTGCCTCAACACTAAACGTCAGCACGGAGGGGGCTACTCGCTACTCCGACAACTGTGCCACTCGACAACTGCCACTCCGACAACTGTGCCACTGCGCTGCTCCGACAACTGTGCCACTGCGCTGCTCCGACAACTGTGCCACTGCGCTGCTGCTGTGCCACTGCGCTGCTGATCTGCCCCCCAACACTACTACCCTTCGGGTCCGGAACTCTCAGACCCCAATCTGGGTATCCGGCCCGAAACAACCAGCCCAGACCCAACTGCCGCACCAAGGTGCACCCGGGTCAGGGCCCAACGTCGGGGAGACACCGCTCACCACGACAAAACCGCAAATCAGCACACCCCAACACTCGACCCAATCTAGCGAAAGTCAAAGACATCCCCCTATTTTTGTAACTTTATGTTGTCTGCAGCCAACATAACTGTCCAACAAAAATAGACTATGTCGATCCCTCTTCACTCACAGGAAGAGTCAACTATAAAAATCACCGACTTTCGCAAAATGTCACGTCTCTCACGCCCTAACATCCTAGGGTCCGCCAAAAGCCTAGGGTTTCCTAAGTCCCAACTGACCTATCCCTAAGCTCTGATACCAACTTAATCTGTCACGCCCCGGGTGTAAACCAGAACCCGGGCCCGTCTACAGATCCGCCGTGCACACAGTATTTCCCGTGTACACGAAGCGTCAACAACCTGCTCAGATATAAAAGATATAATAAAAGAGCAATAAAAACAGAGCTGAACTAAAACTAATACATCTCAGACTGAAGCTGGAAATAAAATACAATACAATACAACCTGCTGGCAAAGCCAGTCCCAAAGGTGAAAGTACAACCGTCTGAGGAAAACATGGGTACACCAACAGTCCAGCTAACACGCTCATCCTGCCTCGAGATCTATCTACTCAGCCGTCCTCTCGCCTCGACCCGCCGCTGAAAGCCCAGCAGCACCCACAGAAGACACTGCAAAACAAGGGAGAAGAAAAAGAGAAAGAAGAATGGGGGTGAGAACTACTAGTAAACCAGTAGCCTCCCCTAGTGGGTAAAACCTCAAACTCTGACGCACCCACTAGGTCTACCAGAGGCGAAAAGGAAAGAAGAGTGGTAAGAAATGAAACTGCTGAAAAAGGGAAATCTACCACTACTATGCCTCTAAAATGCAGTCCTAGACTGGAATAACCGTAAGAAACAATAACCAACCGTCCCAGATGAACCCAATCTGTACCGCCCTCATCATCGGGCAAGAAAGCCGCGCCGATGTGATAGCAAAACTCCTGCTGCCGCCCTCATCATCGGGCAAATAAGCCGCGCCGATGTGATAGCAAAACCGTCAATAACTGTCTGACCCCGGCCTCCGGAGGGGATCTCGAGGGGAGCGACCCACACGAGGAAAGCATCACCGGGCAATAACCGCGCCGGTGTAATAAGTATCAAAAGCAGGACTGGTTCACAACTATAAAGCCCCAGTGGAACACAACCCTCCACTAAAAGAAAACTGATTCCCAATCAGATGCAAAAGTAACCATCCGGTCAATCGCCCAATATCCGCGATTGCCGCAATACCCCAAAATCCACGACCAGGTCTCACAACCGACCTCCGGTCAACCGCGTAATATCCGCGGTCGCCGGAATAACCCACAATCACAATCATGTCCCACATCCGACATCTGGTCAACCGCCTACTATCCGCGGTTGCCACAAAACCCTCTAGTCCATAATCATGCCCTATCACCGATGTCCTATAACCGACATCCGGTCAACCGCCCAATATCCGCGGTCGCCGCCAAAACCCATAATCCACAATCCAGGCCCCGGCTACACTATCCCAAACCCCTGCTCAAACCCGAGCAACAAGAACCACCTGACTAACGAAAAGGAGAAAAGAAGCAAACAAGGTTTCTCCTAAGTCAAGTTCCAGCATGAAAGTGTAGCGATAAAAGATGGCCTATCTAGATGTCCATACAAGCATGCAAGTGTTCTCAAGGAAATAAAGGAAAAGGTGTCCAATAGTGGTTCCACATGTGTAACAATTAATAGCTCCGCATAGATATAACCATCATGCTAAAACATTATCCAACCACACATGTCTATAATCCATGTTCCATAATAAAGCATCACTATCCACCTATGCATGTCATAAAATCCTCAAATAGTACCAACCACTAACAGGATAATCATATAGTCCAAAATAAATATTCCATTCCACATGCAAGGTTAAACGCTAACATTCTATCCATACAAACATGTACAAGTCCCAACCACTATCAGATATCCACAAGCATGCAAGTCCCAATTACAATTATCAATCATGGATGTCCAAGAAGGATCTCTCTAATACTCCTAGTGGGTAAGTCAGAAAAGAGGGATAAAGCAACCACCCACCTGAAGTGCAACTGTCCAAATCCGTACAGCTGAAAATACCAAAAACTCCAAATCCTTGCTCCACAATTTCAGCACACCCGCAATACTCCTGGTACAATACAAAATCACTAATTACACTTAGGCTCCCAAATAATGCTCTTATAATCACATACAACCTCTGTCCCAAAACTGTTAAATTATCACCTGCAGAAAGTGCCCAGAAAATTCCAAGAAAAATATCACAGCGATCCTCGCGTCGATAGCTTCGCAACGGTACCTTGCACGCCCAAATCTGAGTTCGGTAAGACAAGATAAAAATTCGGCAAGGTGGTAATCCAAACAACAACTGTGGAAAAAGACTGCACACTGTACACTGAGAAAACAGTGATTTTCACCTCGAAATAAATCTCATAAAATTCCAATAAAAATACGAGCGCGTTCCTTGCGATCTGTAGATGAAAAAGTTGTATAAGCTCGTCTCCGTCAGACGCTCGTGCGCGAAGATACGGCCAAAATACTCCGATGCTGTCCTCACATTCCTCACAGAAAAAGGGGTCACATTAATGCCTCGGGATCCGTGCCAAGGAGTCAAAATGAGATGCGCGATCAAAAGAATGAAGCCCTACCTGTTGTGAAGCCAACGGCGCAAAAATCACAGAAGAATGAGCTCGGGGTAGACCAGGAGAGCTAAAACACTGCTGCTGCGCCGAAGAAGAACACAGGAAATGCAACGTCGCGCCGCGCCGTAAAATCCAAAACCTCGGGATTTGAGCCTCCTAAAATCCTGAAACTTGGCGGGTGTAATCCTCACTTGAAGGAGAAGAAATCTCCTTCTCACCTCCCCTTCGAGCTGAGGTCTCGAAGGGGTCGAAAATCCCCCTTGAAGAGCCCTCGGGTTGCAACTTAAGGGAAAACCAGAAAAATCTTTTCGGAAAATACCCATCGTGTCCTCAAAAATTTCGCTGCGCCCGGTGCACGTGCGCCCGCCAATGGCGACGCGCCACGTGGCCCCACCCACCGTGCACCGCGCCGTGCACCGCGCACGTCGCACCTGCCCGCACGTCGCGTACGGCACCTGCTCCACCCATTGCGTGGACCGGGAGCACAACACCGCACCAATCACGTAACGCCACGTGTCCACTGTCGGTCCACCGTGCACCCGAAGAACTCCGTGGACCGCGCGCTGTGAGCCGCCCACCACCATCCGCCACGTGGCACCGCCACGGTGCACGCTCGGCCGCGTGGACCGGCCGCCTGCCCGCGCGCGCGCGCTGCCCGCGCGCGCGCCGCCGCTGCCGCCTGCCCGCCGCGCGCCTCCCGCCGCTCTGCCGCCGCGCCGCGCTGCCGCCTGCCCGAGGCCGCGCCGCCTCCCGCCGCGCTGCCCGCCGCCGCCGCCGGCCGCCGGCGATCGCCGGAAAGTACTGTTCCGGCCGTGAACAGTACCCGAGCACCAAAAATACAAGTGGGTAGTCCGTTTTGACCGTTTTCGCGCGCTGAATCCAAATTCGCCGTCCGTTTTGCCAAATTCCAATCCTAAAATTTGCCGGAGGCTCCCGGAAAGGTATTTTCAATCCGAATTTCACGCCGAGTCCAAATTTGATATCCGATTTGCGCGAAAACACTTCCAAACATCCGACGGGGTCTTGCGGTTACCCAAGTGATCCAATAAAGCTCGAGGTTCAACACTTGTATCTAATCATGCACCAACACCTCCCGAAACACAGAACAGGCTCCCCCGAAGTCACCGATGACCCTACCACAACTCTGCAGAGATCCAGGTCATCACACACACTAACGCTGTAACCTGTGTGCTCTAATAGTCTCAACAAACAAAACGCCTTCCATTATCTGCCTTGCAGAGAATCAAAGTCCTTTATCTCAGCAGTCAAACATCCTGTGGCACTACGCTAGCCAATCCCAAGCACTGGGTCAAACACCAAACTGCCACAAATACCAATAATTCTGCCGGCATAACTCACGGCCTCTACTGCACTGGACATAATCCACAAGCCTCCCCCACCTGCACAATGCCAACAGTAACCTGTACCTCAAGTGCACGTGGTAACGATTCTACCTCTAGTCCATGCAGGAATGCAACATACTCTAACTCCGACTGCTGTGATGAAATCATACCTGCGACAACTTAATCCACTACCGTGACGCCCTCCAACCGGACAGTACAGATTCATCCGCTCGATGCAAGCGGTCATCGCTCAGCCTGCCAAAATATCTAGACCAATCACAAAGGGAGCACGACCTATGTCCATGCTCACACTGAGGTGCCGAGTAAGGTCTCTCGCAGACAGCCAATCCACGCTACCGCTGCGTCACTCTGACAAAAGGGCTGTGGCTGTCATCGGGGTCCACCCAACCCCTGACGTCTCAGAAATCCACCTGGATATCATCGTCCTACGACCAAGCACAATTGATCCATGCAATTCCTTATACAATTATCCTTACTGAGCTCACCCCTCAATCAAATATATTGTACCCCAAACATGCCAGTTATCAATCACACAGGGTAACATCCCCCTGGGGTAAGCTTTACATGATCCATCCTCGAGGATATCCACCATCCAGGAAGGGAAAACGAAAATGTCTCTGCCGGCCGATCTATCCTCCAACACCTAGCGCCAGGAGCCTCTATCCAAGACTCGCCTCTGGCGGCAGACCCCTATCCAGAGGAACTGTAACACTACGCTCCATACACAATGGCTACTCCATCGAGGCATCCAAAATCCAAAACGGGGGAAATCAAATAACCTGAAAGGTATCCTGACGCAGTCCACTCACAGTCACGCATATCCTATGCGCCATGTCCCCCAAATCATAGAGCGCGCAGTTTGACAACTGCGTAAACCCTTTAACACAAGGAAGCTGTCAAGTAGTCTCTCCATCACTACCAGCCACGATTCTACCCCAAGAAGCTCCAAACTTAATCCTATGAATCGGGATGGTTTATCTGCCGAAATTGCTCAACTGATCAATGGTGTCCCATAGCTCATCAGCTGTCAACTATCCACCCTGCCTCGGCGCCTCGGCACTAACCATTGGCACGGAGGGGCTACTTGCTCCATCAGTACTGCAGAAATCTCCGCCCCTAAGGATACTGCAACCGGGTGGTCTCAGAAGGAAGCATTGTCAAGCTGTCCGCTGCTCCGACAACAGTGTCACAAAACCAGATGCTCGCTCACTCTGCCACTGATAAGCCTCTGACAATCCTGTCATTTAGGTCCGGAGCTCTCTGACTCCAATCTGGTATCCGGCCCGAAACAACTAGCTCAGACCCAACTGCTGCACCAAAGTGCACCCGGGTCAGGGCCCAACGTCGGGGAGACATCGCTCGCCACGACAAACCGCAAATCAACACATCCCAAACACTCGACCCAATCTAGCGAAAGTCAAAGACATCCCCCTATTTTTGTAACTTTATGTTGTCTGCAGCCAACATAACTGTCCCACAAAAATAGGGTATGTCGATCCCTCTTCACTCACAGGAAGAGTCAAAACCAAATCACCGACTTTCGCAAAATGTCGCGTCTCTCACACCCTAACATCCTAGGGTCCGCCATAAGCCTAGGGTTTCCTAAGTCCCAACTGACCTATCCCTAAGCTCTGATACCAACTTAATCTGTCACGCCCCGGGTGTAAACCAGAACCCGGGCCCGTCTACAGATCCGCCGTGCACACGGTATTTCCCGTGTACACGAAGCGTCAACTACCTGCTCAGATAAAAAGATATAACAAAAAAGCAATAAAAACAGAGCTGAACTACAACTAATACATCTCAGACTGAAGCTGGAAATAAAATACAATACATCTGTATAAATGATACATCAGTCTCTCCCAGCTCACAAAATAATAAATACAACCTGCTGGCAAAGCCAGTCCCAAAGGTGAAAGTACAACCGTCTGAGGAAAACATGGGTACACCAACAGTCCAGCTAACACGCTCATCCTGCCACGAGATCTATCTACTCAGCCGTCCTCTCTCCTCGACCCGCCACTGAAAGCCCAGTAGCACCCGCAGAAGACTCTGCAAAACTAGGGAGAAGAAAAAGAGAAAAGAAGAATGGGGGTGAGAACTACTAGTAAACCAGTAGCCTCCCCTAGTGGGTAAGACCTCAAACTCTGACACGCCCACTAGGTCTACCAGAGGCAAAAGGAAACAAAGGTGGTATGCTAAAAAGAATAAGACTCCTGATGAAAAGCTACCACTAGAATGCCTCTAAAATGCCGAGCTAATAGAATAGCTAAAAGTATGCATCAGAAATAAATGTCTGCCAGAATAACCCAATCTGACCACCAGTAAACACTGGTACTGCCTGCTCTGCTATCGAACTCAAGAACCCAGCCTGGTGCCCGGCGCTCTGCACCGTGGAAAGCCTACTCCGGAGTGGCACTCGAGGGGAGCGACCCACACGAGTAAAGTATCACTATAACAAGCATCTCTGTAACCGCTGTCTCATAATAGCAGGACTGGATCATGACCATGATCAAAGTGGAAAACCCGTCCACTAAAGAAAGACCCGACCTCAACCTGGTGCAAGATAGACGTACCGTGGGAACCTCGTCCACACGAGACCTGATACCCAATCTGATGCATATGAAATCTCCGGTCAACCGCCCAATGTCCGCAGTTGCCGCAATACCCTGCCTGACCCAAAACCCAAGAACCTGACTACACTATCCCATCCACCTGCTCGCGCACGAGCTGCCAATACTCTGAACCTCAAATGAAAGGAGAAAAGAATAATAAAAAGGTTTCTCCTATCTCAATTCCAACATGATAGTGTAGCAGAAAAAGGTGGCCTATCTAGGTGACCATACAAGCATGCAAATGTCCCAAGATGGTATACATAAAAAAATAAAGCAGATATCGATAAAATCTTACCTTGCTAAAGCATGCTGATAAATGCATAAGGACAGTAAATAAGAGATAACCTGTGTTTGCCTATACCTCATGCCCAAGCCCATAATTTAATAATCAGCCTTCTAATCATAGAAGTTACTACAATGCCTAGTGGGTAATCAAAGTAGGGGTTCATAACAACATCCATGATCACAAACATGTCCCACATATAACATCTGGTCCACCGCCTGCTATCCGCGGTAGCCATAAAACTCCAGAAGCTAAAATCCAGGCCCCGGCTACACTATGCCAATCCCCTGCTCAAACCCGAGCAACAAATAGTCACCTGACTAAAGAATAGGGGGAGAAGAAGGAAATAGGTTTCTTCTAAATCAAATCCCAACATAAGGTGTAGCGATAAGAAATGGCCCTACAAAATGTCCAAATAAGCCAGCCTATGTCCTCATGAGAGATAGGAGAAAAAGTGACAATTAGTGGTTCGACCGGTGTATCAATTAATAGCTTCACCTGGGTATAATCATCACGCTAAAATCATAATCCGACCACACATGTCCATAATCTGCTAATCATCATCATATAAACCATCCCCCTATGAATGTCCAAAATATCCTCAAGTGGTACCCTCCCGCAAGACATATCATAATATTCCAGCATAAAAGTAAATCTCCCATGCTAAGTTAAATGCCAATAATATTTCCATAAGCATGTGTAAGTTCCAACCACTATCACGTTTTCCACTAAGATATTCTCCGTATGATAGGCTCACAATTATTTAGTTCAGCATGCATGTCCATTAGGAGACCATTCAACATGTCCAATAAAGGGGATCACTCTAATATTCCTAGTGGGTATATCAGAAAAGAGGAGTAAAGCAACCACCCACCTGAAGTGCGAACTGTCCGGACCCGTACAGCTGAAAATACCAGAAACTCCAAACCCTTGCTCCAACAAGTTCAGCACACCCGTAACACTCCTGGTACAATACAAAATCCACTAAACACACTTAGACTCCCAAATAATGCTCTTATAACCACATACAATATCTGTCCCAAAACTGCTAAATTTTCACCTACAGAAAGTGCCCAGAAAAATCCCAGAAAAAATACCACAGCGATCCTCGCGTCGATAGCTTCGCAACGGTAGCTTACACGCCCAAATCTGAGTTCGGTAAGACAAGTTATAAATTCGGCAAGGTGGTAAACCAAACAACAAACTGTGGAAAAGGACTGCACACTGTACACTGAGAAAATAGTGATTTTCACCTCGAAATAAATATCAGGAAATTCCAAGAAAAATACGAGCGCGTTCCTTGCGATCTGTAGATGAAAAAGTTGTACAAGCTCGTCTCCGTCTGACGCTCGTGCGCGAAGATATCGCCTCCCCAATCCGCTGCTGTCCCACAATCCCTCACAGAAAAAGGGGGACCATTAATGCCTCGGGATCCGTGCCAAGGAGTTAAAATGAGATTGCGCAATCGAAATCAAAGTTGAAGCCCTACCTGTTAGGAGTCTGTCGGCGCAAGAATCACAGAAGAATGATCTCGGGGTAGACCAGGGGAGCTAAAACACCGTCGCTGCGCTGAAGAAGAACACAGGAAATGCAACGTCGCGCCGCGCCGTAAAATCCAAAACCTCGGGATGCGTGTACTCAGAAATTCCGAAACTCTGCAGGGTGATAGAGGACTCAGAGAGGAAGATTTTGTCTAAAGAGAGCCTGGGCAAAGGGTGAGAGGATTGAGAGAAAAAAAACGAATAAGAGGGCTCGGGTTGGGGTTTTTTATAGGCTGAAAAACATTTAGAAAAATACCCATCATGTCCCGGGATTTTTTTTTGCTGCGCCCGGTGCACGTGAGCCCGCCAATGGTGGCGCGCCACGTGGCCCCAACCACCGTGCACCGCGCCGTGCACCGCGCACGGTCGGTCACCTGCCCCGCGTACGGCACCCACTCCACGGCTTGCGTGGACCGGGAGCACAACACCGAACCAATCTAACATTGCCACGTGTCCTACCTGTCGGTCCACCGTGCACCCTCGAAACTCCGTGGACCGCGCGCTGTGAGCCCTCCACTCAGCGGCCGCCACGTGGCACCGCCCTGGTGCACGCCCACCGCCGTGGACCGCGCGCCTGCCCCGCGCTCCCGCGCGCTGCCCGCGCCCTGCCCGCGCCGCCGCCGCCGCCCGCCGGCGCTGCCCGCCGCCGCCGGCGATCGCCGGTGTCACGCCCCGAGTCCGCCAATTTGTACGGTTCGGGCACGCCAACAGACCCGCCAATCGGGTAAAACCTTTTTCTACCCGAAAGGAACGGTAACATCCATAATAACACAACAAGTGTATGCGGAAGCTCAATATCAGAGTACTAAAAATCACTATAAATTAAAACTTTCATTCAATAACCAACAATTAATGCGGAAATGAAAGCATACAGGAGTGAACCATAAATTAAACTTATTACACTTTACATTTCTGAACTTGCAAATAAAATTATTACATTTCCTTTACATAAATTCCTCACTATACAAGGTTCACTCAAGAAATACATAAATGGGATACCTCTGCTAGACCCTCTAGGTCACTATGCTGCTGGGCCCTTGCCCCTGTCGTATGCCTCGCTGTCGTCTGCATCTGATCTGTCTCGACCGCTGCATCCATTCCCGAACCTGTGGGGGGTCACCCAAGGGGTGTGAGAACTCCGACAGAGTTCCCAGTGGGTTCAACCACCGAGAAAAAGTGTCCTACACCACTTGGTCCAATGGAAGCAATAATAATAGTGCTAGGAAACTAAAATCCTCAATATCAAAATGCTGCTATGCAATATAATATATCACTGCACTATACTATCTGTGTCTAATCACCAACCAGCACTACTCTTGTCTAGCCACACTAGGCTGCTAAGCACCAACTCGGCCACTATGCCGCTGTATATAGGGTCAAACTAACCCGGCCACCTTGGCCACTCTAATTTCTCTTTATTCTTTAAATTCTGGTGCTTTAGTTCAAGTTAACCCTCAGAAATTCTTATCCAACGGGCCCCAGCCCGGTAGTCCTGCTACCATAAGATAAGATTTCTAAGGTTGCCGATAACACCCGCAAGTGTTACCCCGCCCAACGGGGAACTTGTCCTACGGGTCACTGCCCGGGAGAGGGACACTGCCCTTAGCTCCGACAAGGCTACTTTTTACCCCCGAAGGTACGCCCGTTTTATCTTTATATTTTCTTTCTTTTCTTTTCTTTTTCTTTCTCTTTTTGCTTTAGTTCTTAGCCTCTTTGCCTTTGAACACTTGCTTTTCTTTCTTATTCGAGCTTATAGCTCCCTTTTGCCACTGGCAAATCTCTTTCTTTTCCTTTGAGCATTTAGCTCTTTGCTTTCACTTTAAGCCTTTCGAAAGTACCTCGTCCGACGGGTCACTGCCCAGGGAGCCTGCTCCACTTGACGAGTCTCAAATTCGAAGGCGCCATTTACATTTTCTTTATACTTTTTAGCCACTTTTAGCTTGCTTTTAACTTTGCCTTTTTACAACTTTTTACTTCTTATCCTAGGTCTCGCCATAAGGATAACTAGAGAGTCTCCTGGACTCTTAAAAATTTCTCTTTTATTTCTTTAACTCAAATTGAAGTTAAAGTTATTATCCATTTGCCCAGACACCCTATGACTTTCTAGGGTTATATTTGTTTAATTCTTTAACCTTGGGATCTCATCCCACTTTCATGATTCCTCACTGAATCCTAGAGTTAACTTAACTCTATTTTCCTGTTTCACTTTTAACTTAGAGTTACACTGACTCTAATTTCCTGTTTTCCCTTTCATGTCTCCATACTTGATCTACCTTTTCCATCTTTGTGATTCCTTACTGAATCTTAGAGTTAACTTAACTCTATTTTCCTGTTCCACCTTTAACTTAGAGTTAACTGACTCTAATCTCCTGTTCCACTTTTATCTTAGAGTTACACTGACTCTAATCTCCTGTTCCACTTTATCTTAGAGTTACACTGACTCTAATTTCCTGTCTGTGAGTTTAAACTCCTCTAGATCACCTTAGGTTCCCTTTACCTAAGTTCCATGTCATACTCATCCTAGAGTTCCTTGACTCTATGTTGATCACTAGTTCTCCTTAGGTTTCCTTCACCTAAGTTCCATGTCACATATGTCCTAGAGTTCCCTGACTCTATGTTGATCACTCTATCCAGTGTCCTTAGGTTATCTCCTAAGACAATGCCACTCGTTAATTCCTAGGATAACTCCTATGTTTGATGTCACTCGTCAAACCCCTAAACTAGGTTTTCTCCTAGTCTTACTACCAACAAGTTCTGTTCCCTTATGTCACATGATTCCTAGGGTTGTACCCTAACATGATCACAGTCATCACATAATTATCCATTTCTATACATGCAATTATTTCTTATCCATCATAAAATAATATTTAACCTCTAAGTCCTTTTGCACATGAAAATGAATTATCTCCTTTTGGCAACCGACAGTTGCATTTTTTATCTGTGTCCATCTACACATACAAGTTTATCCCCTATTGTGGATAAATCATAAATGTCGCTTTTCCTCTAAATTTCTCTACACATGCACATATATCATCTGTTATGGGCAACCAACAGTTGCACTTTTCATCTGTGATCCTCTAAACATGCAATCTTAATCATAATTACCTAACGCCTCTAACAGGCTACTATCATGCTTCTAGATCAAAAAGCAAAGGAGCAAGGGGAGAGGTCACCCAATTTCGGCAGAATCCCCCACCTTGTAGTGTACCCAATTGCTTGTAGACACTTGCAATTGGTCTCCGCGCGATTCCACTTGTCTCCTCGAGCTTGCACGCAAAACGATGCACTTCTCTCGAGTCTGCACGCAAAACGGTGCACGTCCACCAAGCCTGCACGCAAAACGATGCACGTCACTAAAAACCCACACGCAAAACGGTGTGCGTCATTTTAGTCTGCACGCAAAACGGTGCGCGTTAAATCAACCGGCACGCAAAACGGTGCACGTACCTCGAATCTGCACGCAAAACAGTGCACGGTCTACTGTAGGGTTGCACGTAAAACGGTGCACGTTTTTCTAACCCTGTATGAAAAACGATGTATAATATTAGAGAGTGCACGCAAAACGATGCGCGACAACACAACCGGCACGCAAAACGATGCACGTACCTCAAATCTGCACGCAAAACGGTGCACGCCTCGCTGTCGGGTTGCACGCAAAACGGTGCACATTTTTCTTGTCCTGCACGCAAATCGATGCAAAATATTAGACTTGCACGTAAAACGGTGCGCGATAAAACGATCTGCACGCAAAACGGTGCACGCTTAACTGTAAAGTTGCACGCAAAATGGTGCATATTTTTCTATCTCTGCACGGAAAACGATGCATAATATTATAAACTGCATGTAAAATCGTGCACAACAACTCAATCGGCGCGCAAAACGGAGCACGTACCTCGAGTTGGCACGCAAAACGAGGCGCGCCAAAATTGTCCCCGACAGTCTGCGCAATAAAACGGCGCAGTATAACCCGGTTCCTAAT
Source organism: Tillandsia fasciculata (assembly GCA_029168755.2). Taxonomy (NCBI): domain Eukaryota; kingdom Viridiplantae; phylum Streptophyta; class Magnoliopsida; order Poales; family Bromeliaceae; genus Tillandsia; species Tillandsia fasciculata. Next base: position 181,525 of record JAQOTM010000276.1, on the reverse strand, counting down.
ACGCAACACGATAATGGGGTCAAATCCAAACCCAAAGGAGTCATAAAAATTATGCCAAAAATACCGTAAAAATAATGTGCGGAGTTTACCTCGTACAGTCGCGCCGTTCCATCTCATAAAATTTTCTCCTCTTTTTTTCTCTCTCTCTCTCTCTCTCTCTCTCTCGAAGCTCTCTCTCGAAGCTCGGTCGGAGAAGAAAGGAAAAAGGGGGAAAAATGGAGGTGCGGGGAGGAAGAAGAAGAAGAAAAGGAGGGAGAGAGAGAATGGTGGTCCACGGACCACCGGTCTACGGTGCACCCGTCGGTCTACAAGACCCAGCCGGGTGCACCCGGTCCAAGGCACGCACGCGCACTGGCGCCCCCTGTTGACCCGCGCCCAAGTGCGCTCCAGCTGTGCGCCTCGCGCAGCGCGCCGTGCGTCTTGGAAATCCGTTTTTGTCCCGTTTTCGTTTCAGCTAAATTTATCACAGAAAAATTTAAATTTTCACTTTGGGCCATTTTTGGGCCACCAAAAGCCTCGCTGTATCCAAAATCATTGGCGGACCCCGTTCTCGCAATCCGGGTATCCGATCAACACGAAATTTTTACCGTGACCTTAAAACATAATTACACAGCTCCCGTAATTTTCTCAGAATTTTTCGACACTGTTGGCGGAGCCCGTTTTCACTATCGGGTATCCGATAAACGCGAAACTTTTTCTGTGGTCTTAAAACATATTTACGGGGCTCCCGTAATTTTTTCGGAATTTTCCGACACTGTGAATTTTTCACTAAAAATCTGGGCCCCCATTTTCGAATAAAATTTCAGAACTCTCATTTTAATCCCGATTTGGGCCCAACTCGCTTCCAAATATTCTTTACTTCCCCAACTTTCATAACAATAGTATTTCATTCCGTCTTTATTTACATTTATTTATATGTCGAAAATTCGGTACTTTACAGCCGGAGCTACTGTTCCGGCCGTGAACAGTAAAAACACTGTAGCAAGCTCCGAAAAATTCAAGTAAATAGCCCATCTTGACCGTTTTCGCGCGCTGATTCCAAATCCGGCGTCCGTTTTGTCAAATTCCAATCCTAAAATTTGCCGGAGGCTCCCGAAAAGGTATTTTCAATCCGAATTTCACGCCGAGTCCAAATTTGATATCCGATTTGCGCGAAAACACTTCTAAACATCCGACGGGGTCTTCCGGTTACCCAAGTGATCCATATTAAGCCCCAAGTCCATCACTTGTGTCTAAATTGGCGTACGAACACCACCGACATGCCGCGTAGGCTTCCAGAAGCTGCCGGTCGCACTGTAGAAGCCCTGCAAAGATCTGGGTCACCACAGTATTCATGTGGTAGCTGCACACAGTACTCGGACGACCGAGGTGGTAGCTCTTTCCTCCATGTGGTGGTAGTTTTCACACTCCTCATTGGGATGTAACTCTTTCCACATCTTTTGAGTATTTTACTTTTCTTTGACTCTCCCTCAATTGGCTATCAATTATGTAATATATAAGGTATTCAACCAAAAATTGATCTCGCATTCATACTCGACTAAACAGTCAAATAAGATAATGACTATACCAAGAGATCTTTGAGAGAGAAATTGACTTTGATCACTTAAAAGATGACTTAATTAACATAAATGATCATTGCAACTGTAGTGACCCGACCCTTTGGGGTATTTTCGAACTCACATTAATCGCTTAGGCCTTAAGCGGAATAAAATTTATTTAATTTTCTTAAGTCGGCCGGGACAAGGTGGGTGTATTTTTCTGCGATAGAGCGCGAAAAACGATGACCGACGGTGCGATCGGATTCGAAATCCGATATCGGGATCTCCCGGAACGGGATCTTTAGCGATGCGGTAATTAGTCACGCATCGGTAACCGTGCAAAATATCTTGCACCCTAGGGATAAGGTGGGTTATCTCGGAGGGATAATTAATTAATTAATTAATTAATTAATTATCCGGTAACGGAAATTTAAATCCTCCTACGTACGAATTAATTAAGGGATTTAAATTGGTGGGATTTTATCTCGTGGATTGGATAAGAGATAAAATCGGGATATTTATTAAGGGATTTAAATTGGTGGGATCTTATCTCGCGGATGGGATAAGAGATAAAATCCGGATATTTAAGTTGGGAATTGGTTTTCCCTTGATTATTTAATAAAGGTGGTTAAATAATCGGTGACCGGGATTTGGATATTAGAGATTTAAATATCCGGGTAATTTGAATCCAACTGGGAATTTAATTTCCCAAGATTATTTGATAAAGGTGATCAAATAATCGGTGGTCAGGATTTAAAGGTGAGAAATATCCCGTCAGGCGGATATTTTCTCGAGAAACAGAAACCGGGAATTATGGGCTTCCAACGTACGTAAATAAAGAAATCAAACGATTAAATATGAGGATCGACGGTAAGGATAATAATTAAACGATTAACTAATAGGGTCATCGGTTGGATTAATTAATTAACAAATTAATTAATCGGAGTCAAAATATCGAAAGGGATTTTGACGGTGCGGACTTACAAATTGGTTATATCCATAATAGGGGTTATTTATTTCCCCGCTTACCGAGCGAAACCCTATTTTGATTTTCCGCCTCCTCAAACCCTCCTCTTTCGTACGTGCCGAAACCCCAACCGGAGAAAAAGAAAGAAAAGAACCCTAACCGGAGGAGAAAAGAGGAAAAGAAGAGGAAGCGGAGGAACCCGATCGCCCCGATTCACGTGCCGGAGATCGGATCTTTTGTTCCGATAAAATTTAAGGTGAGTTATCATCGTTTCGTTTGATAAACACATCGGGGGTTTTCCGTGTTCTTTTATTAGTTATTTTAACCGGAATTATCGTTCGAGGATTTGTATCGGATCTTAGTTGATGATTATAACGGGTGTCTTGCTAATCGAACTTCCGATCGACATTTTTGGGTGATTGTCGATCGACGGTTTAGCGTTAGAATTGCCGGGAATTTCCGGGAATTTTCCGGAATTTTCGGGAATTTTTCGGCGACTCCGGCGGAC
>JAQOTM010000276.1:142472-178412 GCA_029168755.2 Tillandsia fasciculata | reverse complement strand
TGTTACGGAATTTGAGTTGGCGTATTTCGTGAATAGTTTAAGTCTTGAAGATTGAAGATGAAGAAACTCTGGATCAATACCTCAATCTCAAGAAAGAAGAATTCAAAAGGATCAGGTACGTTAAATTAAATAATTTGTGATGATCCGAATACTTCTTATAGTGTAGAAACACCCGGAAGAGGTTTTAACTGCATATTCATCAAAAACTGGACATGGGACATGTTCAGGATCCGGATCATGTCGTTTCGATCCGGATCCCGAAGGGTGCTCGTTCATACACTAGTTCAATCCGGATCATGGCATTTGATGATCCGGATCCCGAACATGAGTTTTACCTGTTGGCTTGAACGATCCGGATCGTGGAATCTCAATCCGGATCCCGAACACATTGTTCTGGTAAAACTGTATGAACGATCCGGATCGTAGATTATGATCCGGATCCCGAACAGGCGGTTTTCTGGAAATTGCTCTCTACGCGTAAGCGATCCGGATCGTGACTTGCGCAGTCCGGATCGTCGCCCGTAAAACTTTCCAGAAAAGTTTGTTTTTGATCCGAATATTCTTCCTAGGGTTTCTAACCTATAAATAGCCCTTCCTTTTCATTTCTAGGGCAATCCACACATCGGAAAAAGAGCCGTCATTTTCAAATATCATTTTATACGGCCTTAGATCCACATATAGAGAAGAACGGAAATCATTAGATCTATTTAATGGTTCTTCATCTATATTGATTAGTTTGATTCTAGGATTTTCATACTCATATCTTGAGTTGAATCAAACTAATGAATACTTAGATGGTATTTCCGATCTACTCTTGATCTAAGTATTCGGCGGATCATCACCACCCAAACAAACAACGATTTACCCCAAAATCGGCGCGTGGACTCGCGTGGCCTTGTGGATTCAAGGTGTTATCGCTTTCGTGGATTCGGAGCGAGGTGCGTTCGTGGATTCGAAGCGTACCATTGGGTGAAGACCGTGGATTCGGTCGGACGTCGTGGATTCGACGTTGGACGCTGTGGATTCAGCGTTGGCGGCGCAAATCGTGGATTCGAGAAGCGTTGTGGAGCGAGCGGAGAAGATCGACTAGGGGCGTATGGTAAAAGGTTGAGTCGTCTGTGAGTACGTTATATCACCTTGTACGTGTGTTAACTCTAGTGGATTTCGCCGTGTTATCGGTCCCGTGGTTTTTTACTCCGGTTTGGAGTTTTCCACGTAAAAATCTTGTGTGTTCTTTTATTTTTCCGCATTGGGTTTTATCGCACAAAGATTTTTGAGTGTTTATTGTTTACACCTATTCACCCCCCTCTAGGTGTTTTTTCCCCTATTAGATCCTTATTAACCTAAACCCAACAAGTGGTATCAGAGCGGGAATAGGGTTGTAAACAATGGTTGAAGGTGGAAACATCAATCGACCCCCTTTCTTTGATGGAACTAATTATGCGTACTGGAAAGTACGGATGAAAGCTTTCTTAATTTCCATCGACGAAAGGGTGTGGCAATCAATTGAATTAGGATGGTCTAATCCAACTGAAATTTTAGATGATGTTCGCACCTTGAAACCTAGGTCGAAATGGACCAAGGAAGAGATAGACTTATCTTCTTACAATGGCAAAGGGATTAATGCTCTATTTAATGCTTTGTCACAAACTGAGTTCTCTCGCGTCTCGGCATGTGAGACTGCGAAAGAAATCTGGGATGTTCTTCAAGTTACGCATGAGGGAACTAACCTAGTGAAGATTCAGAAACTGCAAATGCTTACGAGCAAGTTTGACTCAATCTCTATGGCAGAGAATGAATCCTTCACTGACTATTACACACGATTGCAAGACATCGTGAACTCATGTGCTAACTTGGGAGAGAAGATTCCAGAATTTAAAGTTGTAAGAAAAATTCTAAGAACTCTTCCTGAACGATTTCGCCCGAAGGTTGCAGCCATTGAAACAATTAAACACCCGGACGAAATGCGTGTAGAAGAATTAGTAGGTGCTTTACAAACTTATGAAATGACTTTTCCTACTAACTATTCTTCTGGAAAGGCATCCTCTTCTAAGTCTTCAGGTTACGCATTGAAATCAACTAAAGAAGAAGACGCGGATTCATCCTCCTCGGACGACGACGAGAACATTTCTATGGAGGACTTTGAGAAGCAGCTCGCTCTCTTGACAAGGAAGTTTCGCCGCAACTTTCGAAGGGGAAATTCAAGCAAAACTCCATCCTTCGGAAAGTCGAAGAAAGGCAAGGGATTCTCAAGCTACAAGTCAAGAAGCCAAGAGAACTTCTCAAAGGATAAGAAAAGTTCTGAGGGACAAGTTCAGTGTTTCAAATGTCGAGGCTACGGCCACATAGCAACTGAATGTCCCAACAAGAATCCGGCTAAGAAGAAAGTGATGCAAGCAGTCACTTGGGATGACAACTCCACGTCAAATGAGTCATCGTCAAGTGATGAAGAAGACAACGCGACAGCTTTCCACGCGTCCACCAAACCTTCATCCTTCATGTGCTTAATGGCAAGTACATCCGACTCACTGTCCAACTCCACTGTGGAAAAGATTGCAACGGACGATGAGTCAGATAATTCGGAAGGTGAAGATTTTGTTTTAGCCTACCATCAACTTCTGAGGGATTCAAAGAAACTGGCTAAACAAAACAAGGGGTTGAAAGAGAGATTACTGGAACTTGAAGTTGAATTAAAAAGAGTAACCTCTATCTCAACCGATCTTGAAGTGGAAAGGGACAATCTGGTTAAGACAAATGTTTCCCTTCAAGAGTCCAATGAGCATTTCGAGAAGAGTTATGTAGACATGGTGAACAAAGCGAACTACTTCTTGAAGCTCTACGGCGAGGCCCGACAGGAAAAATTGGAAATGACAGAGACCATACGCCAACTGAAGGATGACTTACAGAGATTTACTTCTGGAAGGAGTAAGTTGGACAGACTCCTTGGTCTCGGTCAAAGAAACAAGTTCGGCCTCGGATACACTCAAACTGGAGACATTCCAAGTTCGAGTGGTACGGTATTTGTGCCTTCGTCGGTATCTCCTCCTCCGACACCGGTGTTCACGCCAAGCAACGACAACGAACCTACTACATCATCTTCGGAATCGACAAGAACCAAGGTATGTTTTCGTTGTGGCATTTCAGGGCACATCAGAAGAAACTGCAAGACTGGAGCCAAATGCACACCTCAAGAACATCTTGCAGCAACTACCAAAAGGGCTATTCCTCGAAAAACCACTCCAACCAAATTGACGGAAAAGAGCCTTGGTAGTACATCGCTCAAGACGACATCTTCAAGGAGCAGCAATTCTTCAAGCAAGACGCCCTCACCTAGGAAATCAACTCCACGAGCACTACCGTCGCATACCAAAAAGGTTTGGGTGCGCAAAGGTGAGATCTTTCCCTGTCTTGCTACCAATGTTTCCTTGCATGCATATGATAGTTCGTCTTGGTATTTGGATAGCGGGTGTTCCCGTCATATGACCGGCGATAAAAACTGTTTTCAAACTTTTGAGAAAAACTCCGGAGGACTTGTTGTTTTCGGAGATGGTCGGTCTTCCAAAATTGTTGGAAAGGGAACAGTAGCTATTCCAGATGGCCCGGTTCTAGATAATGTATTATTTGTTCATGGCCTTAAGACTAACCTCATAAGCATAAGTCAACTGTGTGATAGTGGTTATTCAGTTAATTTTTCATCTGATAAATGCACTGTAACTGACTTGAACCATGCTTTCTTTTTAAAGGGGGTTAGATCAGAAAACAATTGTTATGTAGTTCCTTCTAAAATTTCTGAAAAATGTAACCTAGCATCTTTGAAAAATGAAACACTTTGGCATGAAAGGCTAGGTCACATAAACTTTAAGGAACTTTCTAGAATTTCAAATAAAGATGTGGTCAAGGGGGTTCCGAAACTTTCTTTTGAACAAAACCTTGTGTGTGGCGGTTGCCAAAAGGGAAAACAGTCTAGGACTGCACACAAGAATTTGAACCACATAGGTACAAAACGGCCTTTGGAACTTTTGCATATGGACTTAATGGGGCCAACTCGTCAACCATCTCTTGGAGGTAAATGGTATATTTTTTTGTTGGTTGATGACTTTTCTAGATATACTTGGGTAGCCTTTCTAAAAGAAAAAGCTGATACCTTTGATTCTTTTCTCGAAATCTGCAATCGTATTATGATAGAAAAGAATGAAAGGATTACTCGAGTTAGGAGTGATAGAGGTGGTGAATTCATAAATTCTAAATTCATTGATTTTTGTGTTTCTAATGGCATTAAACATGAATTCTCCGCACCTTACACACCTCAACAAAATGGTGTAGTCGAGCGCAAAAACAGGGTCGTACAGGAGATGGCTCGTGTTATGCTTCATAGCCGGAACCTTCCTTTATACTTTTGGGCTGAAGCGGTGAACACGGCTGTCTATGTTATCAATCGAGTGTATTTGCGCCCGGGGACTTTTAATACACCATATGAACTTTGGTTTTGTAGAAAACCTAACATCAAATATTTTCGCATTTTCGGGAGTCGGTGTTTTATTTTACGTGATCGTGAAAATCTTGGAAAATTTGACTCTCGAAGTGACGAAGGGATTTTCTTAGGTTATTCTACAAACAGCAGAGCATATCGAGTTTTTAACTTAGAATCTAAGACGATCGTAGAATCGATAAATGTTAAGGTAGATGAAGCTTTTCACTTTGAATCTGAAAAATCTACCCTCGATATCTCTCTTGATGATGATACACCTGCTAATGCATCTTCTTCTAACAATTCTTTCGATAATAATATTGATGCATCTAACGGTTCTTCAAGCTCATGTGATGTGCAGGAATCATCTCGTGTACCTCCGCCTACTCCTCTACCTCAAACGTTACGCATCTCCAAGGATCACCCTGAGTCGAACATAATTGGAGATCCACAAGAAGGAGTTAGAACACGGAGACAATTGGTTTGCGGATTTGCATGCTATGTATCTCAAATCGAACCAAGGAATGTTGATGAAGCTCTCCAAGATGATTATTGGATTAAAGCAATGCAGGAAGAGCTCCATCAATTCGAGCGAAACAAAGTCTGGGAACTGACGAAGCCTCCGAAGCAACACAATGTGATAGGTACCAAATGGATCTTCAAGAACAAGAAAAACGAAGAAGGTACTATCATCAGGAACAAAGCAAGGTTAGTTGCTCAAGGCTATTCTCAAGTAGAAGGTATAGACTTTGATGAAACCTTCGCCCCTGTAGCTAGACTCGAGTCCATTCGTATACTGTTTGCGATTGCTTGTCATTTTAAAATCAAATTATTTCAAATGGACGTTAAGAGCGCCTTTTTAAATGGATTTTTAAATGAGGAAGTTTATGTAGCTCAACCGAAAGGTTTTGTGGATCATAAACTACCTAACCATGTTTTTCGACTGAAAAAGGCTCTTTACGGTCTGAAACAAGCACCGCGAGCATGGTACGAAAGGTTGACAAAGCACCTTTTGGAAAAGGGCTACACTCGAGGGGGAGCTGACAGGACTCTCTTTGTGAAGCATTATCAAAACAATTTCATAGTTGCTCAAATCTATGTTGATGACATTGTTTTTGGAGCAACAAGAGATAATGATGCTTCTAAATTCGCGGAGACCATGGAAAGCGAATTTGAGATGTCCATGATGGGCGAGTTGAATTATTTTCTTGGATTACAAGTTAAGCAGAACGATGAAGGAATTCACTTGTGTCAATCCAAGTATGCACTGGAGTTGGTCAAAAAGTTTGACCTTGAAAATTCGAAAGATTTTCCAACTCCAATGGGAACTAGCCATAAGGGACTTGGAAGTGAATCACAATGTGAGAATGTAGACGAGAAACTGTACCGGAGTATGATTGGAAGTCTACTATATCTCACGGCTAGTCGCCCGGATATATCCTTCAGTGTTGGGATTTGTGCGAGATATCAATCAGCACCGAAGGAGGTTCACCTGAAAGCGGTGAAACGGATCATCCGGTATATCAAAGGTACAATCAGTTTCGGAATTTGGTATCCTATGGGAACGACTTTGGATATTGTTGGATACTCAGATGCCGACTGGGCTGGATCTGTGGATGACCGGAAAAGCACGAGTGGTGCATGCTTCTATCTAGGCCACTGCCTTGTTGCATGGCACAGTAAGAAACAGAACTGCATAGCACTCTCGACTGCCGAAGCGGAGTACATTTCTGCAGGAAGTTGCTCAACCCAATTGATTTGGATGAAGAGCGTGTTGAGTGATTTCCGAATTTCAACATCTTCGGTAACCATTTTATGTGACAACACTAGTGCCATTAACATTTCTAAAAACCCTGTGTTGCACTCTAGAACAAAACATATTGAACTTAGATATCATTTTCTTAGAGAGCTAGTTGAATCAAACATTCTTCAACTGTCATATATTTCAACTGAAGATCAATTAGCTGACATCTTAACAAAACCTTTGGATCAAAAACGTTTTATTCACTTGCGTAAAGCAATTGGCATGCTTTCCTTGAAATAACCTCTTTTGAAACTTTTGCTTAGATTAGGTTTTGTTTTTGTTCTTTGTATTTGTTTTGTTCTTTATCTATGTTTTGTACATAGCACACTAATTGAGCACATTTCATAATTGACTTTACTTGCACCTTGACATGCATTTAGAAATTTATTATGTCCTTGATGTCATAATATCTCAATGTTGCAATGATCATTTACGTTATTTAAACCATCTTCTAAGTGATCAAAGTCAATTTCTCTCTCAATGATCTCTTGGTATAGTCATTATCATATTTGATTGCTTAGTCGAGTATGAATTCGAGATCAATGGTTTGGTTGAATACCTTATATATTAAATAATTGATAGCCAATTGAGGGGGAGTCAATGAAATGTGAAATGCTCAAAAGATGTGGAAAGAGTTACATCCCAGTGAGGAGTGTGAAAACTACCACCACATGGAGAAAATGAAAGAAAAAGAAACTCCATGAATGAAAAGCAAACTTTTTGTTTTGAAAATTGTTGATGAAACTCATATTGAAATACTTGACTCAGTCGTATTTCATGGTTGGTATAAGGTGGGATTTTTAGTAAAAGATGCTCAAAGAGCCACTCCTTCAACAGATTGTCTAGATATATTATTTAACTTATCTGGGATTTCAAACATCTATTGATCTTGGTACTTCATTTTCTTTACTGAAATTGATGATTTGATAAAGACATTACACATAAGATCAGGATAGATGTAATTGAAGTTGTTCAACTTTAAGTGTTTTAACTTTCGTAAATCTTCGTTTCATTTTTGGATATTTTTGATAGATTTTGCATAATCTATTTCTTGTTGTATGAAACGATGCTATTTGTTTAAAGTTGACATGATAAAATGCTTACATACTTTTTCTGGATTTTATTGTATTTTTTTTAACTTTTCTGGAGAAAAAGGTGTAGGCGATCCGGATCGTGGCAAAGTGATCCGGATCCCGAACGCAGGATTCTCTCCCTGCGTATAGCCGATCCGGATCGTGGCAAGTGATCCGGATCCCGAATGCAGGATTTTCCCTGTATGTGGCCGATCCGGATCTCATTCACGACCGATCCGGATCGCGGCTAGGGCTTCTTATAGAAACCTTCAGATTCAAGATTTCTTTACCAAAATTTCTGATTTCCAAGCTTCTAGAGTTTCTCTTTCTAGATCTCTTGCTTCCTAGTGCTTCAAAACTCAAGCTTCTTCGGATTCAAGTAAGTTTTCATGATCAAAACTCGGTTTTTCACAGTTTTTAGGTTTTTTCATCAAACGTGAGCAGAAAAGATGGATTTTCTTCGTTTGTGAACGGTTTTTGATCAAACTTCTTTTGAAATAAGAACTCTGGATCTATTAGTTTTGCTTTTATGCTGGGTTTTTGCATGATTAACGAGTTTTTAGCCTTCGATTTCTAAAAATTCGGTTTTAGGGCATAAAAGAGGAATTTGTGTAAAACATGAAATTGATCTATTTTTAACATTCTTTTTGGAAAACTAATTTGATTCTTAGCTTCTCTATATGATTATGATTGTCTAGGTACAATGTGTTAAGATTTTTCAAAATTTGACAATTTTTCATATGTTCTTGAGTTGGTTTTCACAGGACACTCTCGTTTAATCTCAAAGCACTGACAGAAATGGTGATCACCTGGATGATTTTCCTGCTCACTGCCATGGTCCATGTGAAGGACTCTGCAAAGCCGAAGAGAAGCAAAAGAACAAAGAGAGCTAAGGCCGACTCCGATACTGAATCGGAAACGGAGTCGATTGACTGGGACAACCTTGACATTGAAGGGGCTGCCCCAACTGCTGTAAAAGGGAAAGCTCCTGCTGAAGCACCCAAGTCTAAACCTCCTCCTACTGCAGCTGAAAAAGGGAAGGCGCCAATGGAGTCTACCGGAAAAAGAATGAAAACCTTGGCAAGGAAAAGAAGTGGTGCACAAGGGATTTCAATTAATGAACCTTCAGCCGACCTACCACCATCTCAGGGATTCGTTAGCTCCACACGAATCAAAGAGTTTGAAAAGAGGGAATGCATAGGAGAGCGCCACGTGAATGTACAACAAATGAGGGATAGATCTGCAGAGTTCGGAGCTCTGTTTGATCGAGTTGGTCTTGGTCCGATCTGCAACTTTCCTGAGAAGACTGGATTTTGTCCACACTCAGTTCGGATCTTCTATCAGAATGCAGCGAGTCTTATCGATGAAGTTTCTGGACGCCGAGAATTTCAGACCTTTGTAAAAGGTACCAAAATTAAAGTCACTCCCCAACTGATTGGAGAGGTGCTCAACATGAATGCCATCTCAGATGGACTACACTACTTGAAGACTCAGGTCTTCACACACAAATCGTGGAGGATAGTTGTCGATGGAACCTGCTCTTCGGAGACTCCGTCTGCCGGAAATTCAGTTTACTCCAGGGAACTCAAGAAGGAGTACAAGTACTTGAACTTTATTGTCTGCTACAACGTGCTTCCCAACATGAACACGAAAATCGTCCGATGGGAAAGATTACTTTTTCTTTTTCTTCTTGGAAATCCAACTGCTGCAATGGGAGCAAATCTGAACATTCCTTACCTCATCTGGAATAGGATGACGCGATATATCGCGCAGTCACATCCTTCTGAGCGACTGCCGTATCCGATGATCATTATGCGCATCCTTCGGAAATTTAAGGTGGATACGAGAGCGAGTTCGTACATGTACAGTCTGGGGACGATCAATGAGACAACAATTGTCAAGTCACTGACAACAAAGCAGGATGATCCTCAAATTGGTCAACGAGTTCGACCTCAAGCACCTTCTTCCAGTGCCCCCATTCCACCGACACATAAGGCACCTCCATCCACTTCTGACGACGATGCCTCAGTCACTTCCATCTTCAAAGAACAGAAGCGGCTCTCGGATGAACAAGAACGCATATCCGCTGAATTTTCTGAGATGAAAGGCGACCTTCATGTCATGAAGAATGAGATGGAGATCATCACAGCCTCGCAAGTCACCCTGACTAAATCAGTATCCTCGGTGAAAAGACTTGTGAAGAAGTTGTTTGCAAAGATGGGTTGCACAACTTCCGATGACTCCGACTCTCAGGAGTGACTCTATGATCTAATCATTTTCCTTTGTTTTCTTATTTTTCTCTGTTTGTTTGATGTGTGTTTTGTTTTGCAGGCTTATGGTTTGTATTTATGTTGCTAACTCTCCCTGTGATGTAATTATTTGGCGTTGTTTGTGACAAAAAGGGGGAGAGAATGAGAGTGAGAGAGTTGAAGAGTTATAAACTCTGAACAATGAAAAACAATGAACTCTGAACAATGACTGTGAATGAATCAAGGAATGAATCAAGGTAAGTATGAATCTCAACTCAACTTGGGTTTTCCTTTTGTGGAATGTGACATGCTGATACTAACTATTTGACTAACTATTTGGGCATGTAATATGACTAACAAGTTGATGTTGGACTAACATACTTTGACATTTGGTTTTCAATTGCTTAGATGATATGTTGGTTTTAACTATGTTCTTTCACATATCTGATTCTTTCAAATGTCATGATGAGATCAAACTCTAATTCTGCATTTGGTTTTCAATGTTTCAACTCTTGAGGTATCTAACGATTTTGTTTGTCAAGAATGTTTTCTGTGTGCAGAAGTTACAGATGTCTAAGTCTAGAGTCTGTCTTAGGAGTTTATCTCATGTTTTTATTTTTCATGGAACTCTTTTGTAAATTTTTGTTGTATGGTGATAGCAACAAAAATATCCTTTTTGAATTTTCTTTGTGGATCTGTGTTTTGTCACGAAACCGCCAAAGGGGGAGATTGTTACGGAATTTGAGTTGGCGTATTTCGTGAATAGTTTAAGTCTTGAAGATTGAAGATGAAGAAACTCTGGATCAATACCTCAATCTCAAGAAAGAAGAATTCAAAAGGATCAGGTACGTTTAACTAAATAATTTGTGATGATCCGAATACTTCTTATAGTGTAGAAACACCTGGAAGAGGTTTTAATTGCATATTCATCAAAAACTGGACATGGGACATGTTCAGGATCCGGATCATGTCGTTTCAATCCGGATCCCGAAGGGTGTTCGTTCATACACTAGTTCAATCCGGATCATGGCATTTGATGATCCGGATCCCGAACATGAGTTTTACCTGTTGGCTTGAACGATCCGGATCGTGGAATCTCAATCCGGATCCCGAACACATTGTTCTGGTAAAACTGTATGAACGATCCGGATCGTAGATTATGATCCGGATCCCGAACAGGCGGTTTTCTGGAAATTGCTCTCTACGCGTAAGCGATCCGGATCGTGACTTGCGCAGTCCGGATCGCCGTCCGTAAAACTTTCCAGAAAAGTTTGTTTTTGATCCGAATATTCTTCCTAGGGTTTCTAACCTATAAATAGCCCTTCCTTTTCATTTCTAGGGCAATCCACACATCGGAAAAAGAGCCGTCATTTTCAAATATCATTTTATACGGCCTTAGATCCACATATAGAGAAGAACGGAAATCATTAGATCTATTTAATGGTTCTTCATCTATATTGATTAGTTTGATTCTAGGATTTTCATACTCATATCTTGAGTTGAATCAAACTAATGAATACTTAGATGGTATTTCCGATCTACTCTTGATCTAAGTATTCGGCGGATCATCACCACCCAAACAAACAACGATTTACCCCAAAATCGGCGCGTGGACTCGCGTGGCCTTGTGGATTCAAGGTGTTATCGCTTTCGTGGATTCGGAGCGAGGTGCGTTCGTGGATTCGAAGCGTACCATTGGGTGAAGACCGTGGATTCGGTCGGACGTCGTGGATTCGACGTTGGACGCTGTGGATTCAGCGTTGGCGGCGCAAATCGTGGATTCGAGAAGCGTTGTGGAGCGAGCGGAGAAGATCGACTAGGGGCGTATGGTAAAAGGTTGAGTCGTCTGTGAGTACGTTATATCACCTTGTACGTGTGTTAACTCTAGTGGATTTCGCCGTGTTATCGGTCCCGTGGTTTTTTACTCCGGTTTGGAGTTTTCCACGTAAAAATCTTGTGTGTTCTTTTATTTTTCCGCATTGGGTTTTATCGCACAAAGATTTTTGAGTGTTTATTGTTTACACCTATTCACCCCCCTCTAGGTGTTTTTTTCCCCTATTAGATCCTTATTAACCTAAACCCTACATAACACACAACTAGGTACCATAATTTGTTAAAATGCACGGCCGATCAGTTTGAAAGGATAAATCCACAGTCGTTGAAAAAGCGCCTAACCGGCACTCAGATTTTGAAAACGCATTTCGAAAACAGCATAAATCCACAGGATTTGAAAACAGTGCCCACACGACACTCGGGTTTTGAAATTCTTTTTCGCAATCCATAAAATCCCCAGGGTTTTGAAATCGGTGCCCACACGACACTTAAATTTTAAAAACGGTTTTCGCAGTCTTTTCTTTGGTTTTGTTTTTCTTTTTTTTTTTTTTTCAAACGGCCAACAGGAACAAGGGAAAATAAATGCATAAGAAGAGAACCAAAAGTAAACCATGCCGACATCCACACCGACCCCACGAGGGTGTCGAGAACCTCACAAATAACTACAACCGTAAATGAAATGTAAAAATGAAAGAGGAAATACAGTCCAGGGTCCCCAGCGACCCAGAAGCTCCTGCCCCGTCCTCACCGTCGCCTACCGCTCCCCCCGTCTGGACCCTGTCACGATATGGGAAGTCAGTGACGAATAATAACAATAGAGCAGGAAAAGCAGTAAATCAAACCGTAAAGCAAACCGGAGTAACCACCCTCCCAAGCGTGGAGAGATAACCTGTGCCCCTGTATCCTGCAATACCCGGCCCCGTCGGACAACTAAACCGGCGGGCCGTACCGTACCTGTAATACCTGGCCCCGTCGGACAACTAAACCGACGGGCCGTGCCGTACCTGTAACAAACCCGACCACGTCGGACAACTAAACCGACGGGTCGCACCGTACCTGCAAAAACCCGACCACGTCGGACAACTAAACCGACGGGTCGCACCGCTCGCACCTCGGCGCCTCAAACCCCACAACTAATAAGGGGCCCCACTACGTCACCTCGTGGGTATACACGGGTCATAGACCACTTTTCCGGAAAAGCGCACCCTTTGCGGTGGCCAAACCGCGGGTGCGCGTGCTGCAGCCTCGAGCCAAGTAACCATAACCACCATCATGTTAGCATCATAATATATAACAAGAGTAATACGGCAACATGTATAATTAAACGTAAAACAGTAACATGTGTGATCGAAGGTAACCCGCTAACATGCATACTCAACAATAAATACCACAAAGAACACCATGTTAGCACAATTAGATATTTATTTTAAACAAGATACAATTGCCGAAAACCCGACGCCGAATCCCAAAACAGAATCCACAATAATGAACCAAGTACCCAAGACGATCCCTACCATAATGAACCAAGTACCCAAAACGAACCCAACCATAAGGAACCAAGTACCCAAAACGAACCCAACCATAATGAACCAAGTACCCAAAGCGAACCCAACCATAAGGAACCAAGTACCCAAAGCGAACCCAACCATAATGAACCAAGTACCCAAAACGAACCCAACCATAAGGAACCAAGTACACACCACGCGATAATCATGACAGTAACGAAAATGGGCATAAAGGGGTTCTAAGGATGTACCCACCTGAAACGCGAAGAAGGTGTGCGGAAACCCCAGTTAAAACGCTCCCACCTTGTGCCCGCAAGGAACTACAGTAAGAAGCATCGTTAATAACATCATCGCGGTCAAAAACACTCAAAAACGGGGCGAAACGGACTAAAAACGGAGCTCCTGGGCCCTTTTTCTGGAAGCGGGTGCACGGGTCCAACCGTGGACCGGGTCCACGGCGGCGACGGCATGGGCGTGGGCCGGGAGCACGCGGCGCGGTGGACCAGCGCCGTCTTGGGCCGGGCCGCGCACGGGTGCGGGCGCGCGCCGGGTCCACGGCCCCGCGTTGCTGTGGCGTACGCCGGGTGCACGCCCGGGCGTGCACCGCGCGGCCTGGCGCACCGGGCCGTGCGCCGGGTCCGCGTCCCCGGGCCGCAAGGGCGTGCGCCGGGTGCACGCCTCAGCGGTGGGCCGCGCGGCCTGGCGCACGCGTTCGTGCGCCGGGTCCGCAGCCCCGGGCCCGGAAGCCGTGCGCCGGGTGCACGACGGGTCCCGTGGACCGCGCGGCCTGGCGCACGCGTTCGTGCGCCGGGTCCGCGGCCCCGGGCCCGGAAGCCGTGCGCCGGGTGCACGACGGGTCCCGTGGACCGCGGCACAGCCTGGCCGTACCCAGTGAACAGTGCCGCCCCCTTTTGCCCCCCCGCGGCTCCGATTGCGACCCCGCGACCCCGGCGACTGCGGCGGCGACCCCGTGGACACGGTGACGGCGGCGGCGGCCTCCCGTTTAACCACGGCGGCGACGGCCTCCCGTTTGGTCCCCAAGATCGCCTCACACGCGGCACGAGACGAAGGAAATCCCACCCCGATAATTCAAAGGATTTCCCTCCCCTTGCCCGGAACAAGAAACGACCCAAGAACGAACCAAGAAACGAAACAAGAAAGCGAAAGCACGGCTCACCTTGTTTCGTCGGCACCGGGCGAAGGAGAGGGATCGTCCTTTTCGCGTTCGTCGGATCTTGCGGGGAGGTGATCAATCTCCTCCTTCTCCTCGTCAAGATTCCGGCTCTCGCGTCGCCTCGGTAGAGGTGGGAAAAGCTGGGAAAAAATTGCGCGTACGAGTGGGAGGGGAAAAGGGAGGAAGGGGAACCCTAAATCCCCAAAGGAGTTAAAATCAGTCGTTTGGGTGCGGTCGGCGGGGGAAAAGATTCCTAAATCCCTAAACCACAAAAGGGATTGGGTGAAGCAAGGAGCGGGGAAAGGAAGGGCAAGTTCCAAAATACAAAGGGGGAACCCAGTTCGAGCACTAACCTGGCCCGATTCGCCTCGAGAACCGTGTAAGTCGCCTGGCCAGCGGTAAAACTTCCGGAATTTATTTCGGGGGTTTCCGGAGTCGGAATCCAAAATCGATCGCGCCGCCGGTCTTCGTTTCGCGAGCTCTATCGCCTAAAAATATCCACAAGCCCCGATGATCAGCCCAAAAATTCTCGAATTCCCAACCCCCCCCTTAACGACTGAAAATATTCAATTAGGACCCATAACAGAGAAACCGAAGGGTCGAGGTGCTACCAAATAAATAACAAAAACCCAAAAACATAAAAGATGAGAAATCCGATCACAGAAGGATCCCGTCCGATCACCTCGAAAAGCATGCCGGCCACTTAGCACGGATTCCGATGCACCACTCAAAGGCAAACGCTTTGACCCCCATTCCGGGAGATCCGTAATTCGGAATCCGAATCCGTTCGCTTTGCCGTCCTCCGTTTTCCGAGCTGAACCGCAGAAAAATACTCGCGGTCCAGGCCAGTTCTTTGCAGAAAACACAGTGAAAAGTTTTCCTAACAATCCCGTCATAAAAGAAGGTATACAAAGGCATTGAAACGCCAGGACTCTACAACTCTGGTGAATCCGGCACGCAGATCCGTCCGCGGAACCATAGGGTGCCGTCGTCTTTCACCGCAAAGTCAATCTCTTGGCCCTGGGGAATCTTGTCTCGTATGCGCTGTAGGTGTGGATCGGTCTGCTGTCCCTCCTGGATCTTCTCGAATAACGTCGGCTTGACCACCAAGGTTAGAAGTTGCAGAACTGTGCCCGCAGGCACCACCTCCAACTGCATTCGCGCGAACTCCGCGATCAGGTGGTCCTGCTTCGTCAGTGCGCTCTCCGGCGCCCCTTCCTGATGCCCTTTCCTGCTCAGTGCGTCTGCTACCACATTTGCCTTCCCGGGGTGATATTGAATCGTCAAGTCGTAATCCTTCAACAACTCGAGCCACCGCCTCTGCCGCAAGTTTAACTCTTTTTGGGTAAAGATGTACTTAAGACTTTGATGATCTGAGAAAACGTTGCAGTGGACTCCGAAGAGGTAATGCCTCCACAGTTTTAAAACGAAGACTACGGCAGCCAACTCCAAGTCGTGTATCGGGTAGTTCTTTTCATAGTCCTTCAGCTGCCTGGATGCGTAGGCAATCACTTTCCCCTGTTGCATCAGAACACCTCCAAGACCGATCCTTGATGCATCGCAGTACACCTCATAATCCTCTCCGGGTGCTGGCAGTACAAGTATGGGTGCCCTAGTTAGCCTCCTCTTGAGTTCCTCAAAACTCTCCTGGCATTTGGCCGTCCATATGAACTTCTCCCCTTTTCTGGTCAACCGATTTAAAGGAGTAGCAATCTTTGCGAAACCCTCAACGAAGCGCCGGTAATATCCTGCCAGCCCTAGGAAACTTCGTACTTCTGTCACCGACGTCGGCGGCTGCCACTCAACCACTGCTTCTACCTTCTTGGGATCCACGGCGATTCCCTGTGCCGAGATCACGTGCCCTAGGAAACCGACTTCGCGCAGCCAGAACTCACACTTCTTGAGTTTGGCGAACAGCTTCTGCTCTCTGAGGGTCTGGAGGATCGTTCGTAGATGGTCCTCGTGCTCCTCGTCGGTAGTGGAGTAAATCAGGATGTCGTCGATGAAGACTACCACGAACCGATCCAAGAAGGGTCTGAAGATCCGGTTCATCATGTCCATGAAAACAGCGGGGGCGTTCGTAAGCCCGAAAGGCATCACCGTGAACTCGTAGTGGCCGTACCGAGTCCGGAAGGCGGTCTTGGGAATATCTTCATTTCGAACTCGGAGTTGATGATAGCCCGACTGTAGGTCAATTTTGGAGAAGACTGTCGCTCCCCGTAACTGATCGAAGAGGTCGTCGATTCTGGGCAGGGGGTATTTATTCTTCACCGTAACCTTGTTTATCCCTCTATAGTCGATGCAGAGACGCAGGCTTCCGTCTTTCTTCCGCACGAAGAGTACCGGTGCGCCCCAGGGTGACACACTCGGTCTGATGAACCCTTTATCCAAGAGGTCTTCCAGCTGTGCTTTAAGCTCCTTTAGCTCCGCGAAGGCCATTCGGTAAGGCGCCTTCGTAATTGGCTGCGTGCCTGGTACTAGCTCGATAGGGAACTCCACCTCCCGCTCCGGAGGCATCCCGGGCAATTCTGCGGGGAAAACGTCGGGGAAGTCCCTCACCACCGGGATGTCTGAAGGTGTCGACGAGGGTCGGGTGGCCAGATCCACCGATGCTAAATAGGCCACGCATCCACCCTCTACCAACTTTCTGGCTCGCGCCGCTGAAATGACCCCCGGGAAGGTGATGCTCTTGCCCGCCATATACACATGTTCAGGAAAACCCGGTTCTTGCAATCGAACTTGTCGCTTGTCACAGTCAATGAGCGCCTGGTACCTCGTGAGCCAATCCATGCCCAACACCGCGTCGTACTCCTTCAAGGGGATTACCACCAAATCCCATGGGCAAGCCAGTCGCCCAAGCTTAATCGAGCAGGCGGCCACGAAGCTGACCGCCTCCAAAGTCCCCCCCGCCGTTTGCACCATCAAGAGACTTTGAAGGGGGGTCTCCTCGAGATCATGCATAAAAACGAAATCACGAGAAATGAACGAGTGTGTTGCTCCGGTATCGAAAAGAGTTCTAGCACGGGAATTCGAAACGGAAGTAGTACCTGCAAGAGCGTCCTCCGGTGGATTAGTCCCTTGGCTGGTCATTGAGAAAACCCTCCCGCCTGGTTGTGGCTGCCGATCCTCCTCACGCCGTGGTGCGGGGGGTCTGGAAGTTGACGCCATAGGAGCTTTCCCCCGCCCTGCGGGCTGTGACGCGGGCGTATAAGCTCCCGAGGGTGCAGGTCCCCCGCCCAAGGGGCAGTTGCGGCGGAAGTGCCCCCGCTTGCCACACCTGAAACAGTGGTCGCTCCGTTGGGGCCACTCTCCCGCAATGTGCCCTCCCCCGCAAATAACGCAAGGCCTATTTCCCGGCCTCGGCCCTCCTGCTGGCGCGCCCCGGGGTCCCGCCTGCGGTCTCCACCGTTTGGAGGCTCCGCCCCCACTCCAAGAGCCTCCTCCCGAGTTCTGCTGTTGCCGCTTTCTGTCCTCCAGTCGCGCCGAGTTCTCCCTTCTGGCGCGGGTGATCGCAAAGCCCCGCTCTACCGTAGTGGCCCTGTCGACCACTTTCTGGAATGTATGCAGGTCAGCTGCTTGCACCACCTCAAAGATATTGCTCCGCAAGCCGTCCACAAAAAGTTGCGCCCTATGAGCCTCGTCCCTTATTACGAACGGGACGCAGTTCGCTAGGCGGACGAACTCTCGTTGGTACTCCATAACCGTCCGGTTTCCCTGCTGGATATGGTTCAGATCATCTTCCAACTTCTTCTTGACGCTGCTGGTGAAGAAGGCCTCGAACAGCTCTTTCTTGAAAGTTTCCCAGGACGGGAAAGCGGTACCCTTAGCAGGATCTGGGCGTACCGTCTTCCACCATAAACGGGCATTCCCCTCCAGGCAATGGACTGCCAGGGGAACCCGCTCATCATCCTCCATGAGTAGGTCTTCAAAAAGTTTCTCCATCGACCCCACCCAGTTCTCAACGACCCACGGATCTGTCGTGTCCCCTTCGAACGTGGGCGGGTCGTGCTTCTTAAAGTCCTTCAAGTTGGCCCGCACTCGATCCCGCTCGGTCATCACAACCCCCCCCCCACTTGCGGCGGCGGCAGCCGCGATAGGGGTAGGCGTGACCACTGTTTCCTCCAGAATAACCCGGCTAGTTGTCCCTGGCGCCGGCCCCGTGGTCGCCGCCGGCGGTGGCGCTGTCGGCGGTGCCGCGGCCGGTGCTGTCGGCCCCGGCGGAGGGACCGGGGCGGCCGTCACTGGCGCGGCCTGCTGCTGATGCGTCAACTGACGCACATGATCGGTGAGGGTGGCCAATTGCCCCGCCATTTCCCGCAATTGCTGCCGCAGGAGCTGGTTCTCCGCGGCCGTCGATGTTGTCGCGTCTGCCTCGGCGTCTCCTGCCGACGACCTGGTATGAACCATGGCTGTCACACACAACATGGGTCTACGTCAGACTTTACCTACAACCACAAACCACTTAGCTCAAGAAAAGACTCCAATGTTTCCCCCCCCCCCGATCACTCACGTTCTAAAGTCCTATATCCTACCCATTTCATTCACTTATAGATATGTGAGGCATTCCCACGGATGTCAGTATTAATTGTTGTGATTGAATGAATCTCTCTGATACCATCTTAATCTGTCACGCCCGGGGGTTTCAGTCGGCGGAAACGATTAGTAAAGAGGGTTTGTTTTGCAAATTTATTTTCTTTTTTTTTTTTTTTGTTGAAATTCCTTTCTCCCCGGTGCGTGCCCAGACCCGCCGCATACACAGGATCTCTCTGCAACCGGGCAGAGTCTCCCCTGTATATGCACGGCGTAGCACTCAGTACATATTCCAAATCATACATAACCATTCGATCACAACAATTATAAACATACAACCAGCATTCTAATCATTCAAGAGCATGGCCAGATCAATTTGGAAAGGATAAATCCACAGATTTAAAAGAGCGCCCACTCGGCACTTATGTTTTGGAAAACGAGTTTTCGAAATCAGCATAAATCCACAGGGTTTTGAAAGCGGTGCCCACCCGACACCCAAGTTTTGAAATCCATTTCGCAATCCATAAATCCACAGGGTTTTGAAACCAGTGCCCACACGACACTTAGATTTTAAAAACAATTTTCGAAATCTTTTCTTTGGTTTTGCCTTTTTCTTTTTCAAATGGCCCATAGAAATGAAAAGGAAAGTAATGCATAATAGGATAACCAAATACCGACATCCCAGTCGACCCCACGAGGGTATCGAGAACCTCACATGTAACTACAAAGTAAATGAAATGCGAGAAATAAAGAAAAGCTACAGTCCAGGGTTCCCAGCAACCCAGAAGCTCCTGCCCCGTCCTCGCCGTCGCCTACCTCTCCCCCCGTCTGGATCCTGTCACAAAGTGGGAAGTCAGCGACGTATAATAGTAGAGCAGGAAAATATAGTAAACAAACCGTGCTGATAACCGAAGCAACCACCCTCTCCAGAGGGAACCAATAACCTGTACACCTGTATCCTGCTATACCCGGCCGCGTCGGACAACTAAACCGACGGCCATACCGTACCTGTAGAAACCCGACCACGTCGGACAACTAAACCGACGGGTCGCACCGCTCGCACCTCGGCGCCTCAACCCCACAACTAATAAGGGGCCCCACTACGTCACCTCGTGGGTATACACGGGTCATAGACCTCTTTTCCGGAAAAGTGCACCCCTCACGGTGGCCAAACCGCGGGTGCACGTGTTGCAGCCTCGAGCACAGGAACCACAATGCATGAGCAATAGTAAGGCAGTAATCACAATGTATATGAAACAATAAGATAGTAACCATGATGCACGAATCAGAGTAAGATAGTAGCATGTATACTCAAGGTACCCTACTAATAGCATAATCGAAGGAAAGACGGTAACTGGTAACACCAGGAATACGAAATCACATAATCATCAGTATGAAGCAATAATCCGTAGCGTCTAAGGTAATGACATCAGGTAGCATTCAAGTGGACGATAACATGTAGTATTTAAGTTGAAACAGTCAACGGAGATCGATACTAAATACCACGCTCAGCCCAAGTACGCACTAGGTTGACCCCACCCAACTTAATAAAAATTAAATGCAGGGACTTAGAAAAACAACCCACCTCAAGCACGAAGAAAGAGACGTGTGGAAAATCCGACCGCAAAGCCCTCACCGCGGGTCCGAACAGCTGTAACACAAATTCATTCGTCAAAAACGTCGTCACGGTTCAAAACACTCAAAAACGGGGCGAACCGGGCTAAAAACGGAGCTCCTGGGCCCTTTTTTCTGAAGATTGGTGTACGGGCTCATGCGTGGACCGGGTCCACGACGGCGGGCAGCACGGGTGAGGGCCGGGAGCATGCGGCGCGGTGGACCAGCGCCGTAATGGGCCGGGCCGCGCACGGGTGCGGGCGCGCACCGGGTGCATGGCCCCGCTGCCGCTGCGCGCACACCGGGTGCACGCCCGGGCGTGCACCGTGCGGCCTGGCGCACCGGCCCGTGCGCCGGGTCCGCGTCCCCGGGCCGCGTGGGCGTGCGCCGGGTGCACGCCGGCCCGGTGGACCGCGCGGCCTGGCGCACAGCTCTGTGCGCCGGGTCTGCGGCCCCGGGCCGGAGCGACGTGCACCGGGTGCACCCGGACAGGTGGACCGCGGCCAGAAAAACCCCAACGGTGGTTCGTTTTCGACTCCGATCGCGACCCCGCGCTCACGGCGGCTCCGGCGATGACCCCGTGTACACGGTAACGGCGGCGGCGGCCTCCCGTTTAACCACGGCGGCGGCGGCCTCCCGTTTAGTCCCCGAATTCGCCTCTCACGCGGCCCGAGACGGAGGAAAACCCACCCCGAAACCTCGAGGGATTTCCCCCGGCTTTTCTCGAAACAAGAAATTGAAAGAAAAAACCAATTCACCGTTTACCCTGGTCGCGGCGTGAGAGTTTGCAAGAAGAGGGATCGTCTCGGAGGTGCGCAAACGTTCCTCCTCCCCTCGCTTGTTCCGCCGTGAGTCTCCGAGCCGCTCGATCACAGGAAGAGGAAGAGGAAGAGGAAGCAGTTCCTATCCGCGATCGGGTGCGATACGTACGAGGTAAGGAAAAAGTAGTGGGGGTAAGAGGGGGGCCTAAACCTAAAAATTCCCAAATGTCAGATTAATTAGTTGGTTTGGTGCCATAGGGGAATTAACCCAAAAATCCCCAAATTACCCAAATAAAGAATCGGTTGACAGGGTTTGGGAGACAATTAAACCCAAACCCTGGGTCAACCGGGGTGAGGATTTGGGTTCGAACCTGGGTCCGTCGTGCCTCGAAAGTCGTGCCGGTTGCCTGCGTTACAACGAACTTCCGGAATTTATTCTGGGAGAATCCGGAGTCGGAAAAATAATCCGATCGCACCGCCGCGCTCCGTTTTGCGAGCTCTATCTCCTAAAAATACCGGCGAGCCCCGACGGTCTGCCCAGAAAAAAACGATTTATTAATCCAACCGCCGGACCGCTAAGGGGGAAACGTCATAATTAAGAAAAAAGAAAAATAATTAAAATCCAAAGATACAATTTAAGGGCGGTTACTACACGCCATCGCGCTCAGAACATCGAAATTACTAGGTTTCATTACTCATACCCCTATATGAATTTCTTAGACAGTAGTTCGGCCAACCGTTGCTCGCGAGGGGTCGAAAATCGCGAGTTACTATTCACACTTAAGTCGTGGGGCCCGTTTTTGATTTCTGATTTCTGGAAGATCCGACCGATCGAAAACATATGAATATGAAACTTTCATGTTTCGACGAGACGATCGCAATGGTGATCTCGGATTTTCCAGATCAGACTCCGATCAAAAGTCGGTATTTTTGGGCCACTTAACACTACTAATATTCTATTTTTGCCAATTAAATAATCCAGAAAATTATTTAGACTTAAATTTTGAATTTTTTTTAAAATTACGGTTACTACAACAAGTAAAGTGTCCAGTTTTTGATTTTTATGCAATTACAAATTCATCCAAGTGTTTCTACACTATGACAAGTATTCGGATCACCAAAAATCTTTAGTTAAACGTACCTGATCTTTTTGAATTCTTCTTTCTTGAGATTGAGGTATATGATCCAAGCTTCTCATCTTCAATCTTCACGACTTAAACAATATTTCACGAAATACGCCAACTTAAATTCCGTAACAATGCGCCGGGTCCGTGCACCCAGCCGCGGCGCTCTGTGGACCGAGCGCTGCGGACCGGCCAATCAGGGGCCGCCACGTGGCTGCCAGCGGTCCACGGCCCCTCCCATGCACCGAAATTCAACCAAAACTTTCGGGAGTCCGTTTTTGGGCATCCGGACTCAGAATTTAACAAGCAAATAGCCGTTTTCAAGCGTTTTTCCGCGCTGAATTCAAATCCAACCTCCGTTTGGCCCAAAACCACTTCAAAAATTCGGCAAATGCAGCCGAAGGCAAATCCAGCTGTGGATATCACACAGGGTCCATCTGTGGCAACCCTTTGATGCACTATGGGCCTGACATACCAACACTAGGTGTTCAACACCACGGTTCATGGGAGAAGCTACACGGGGATCAGGGTCACCACATCCTCTCCCACTAAAAGAAAGTTTCGTCCCCGAAACAAAAACACACCACAACAACAAAACTAAAACAATCAAATCAACCAAAGAACACAAACACTAAACTAACAAGAAAGGTACGGCTCCACCAGCAGGAAAGCCATCAACCCAAACCCTCGATTTAGAAAACAGCTGAAATTAGCGAAAAGTCCGAAAATTTTGAAAGATCAGTGCCTTCGCCCCAATCAAACAAGAACAGGTTCGGGCACTGTCTCCATTTCTGGAGCAATCTTTCGAAGTTTTCGTCCTGTTCATAATTTTCAGCACGAAGGCGAGAAAAGAGAGAGAAGTGTTGGTGCCGTTCCTGCTGTGGCTACAAAAACGAAAGCAATCACTAACAGAGACTCCTAAGGACACAACCTCTAGTCCTAAACCTCACATCTGCTCCCGAGGTGGCGTCTGTCCAAAGCCGCTGAAACCAATGCTGCTGGAAGGATACGCCGGCAATCCGAGAAAATGAACTCCTCCTGTCCAACTCGCAGAAGGGTATCTGCTCTTATTCCATTATCAGTCGTAGCACGGCACCGCACCAACTAGTCCAACCTGTGTGCTCAATCCAAGTCCTGGAGCTGTCCTTGAATCGTCACATCAGCAGGTAAAATCCCAAGTCTCAACTGCACTGATCATGCAACACAATCCTCCTCTACTCGTAGGATACTGGGAAGAATCCAATCGCTAAAACATGTAGCAAAAATTCCTAACCCACACCCACGCAAAGAAGCTGATGCAGATGCTCTACTAATAATGCAGAAGAATACAGCGGTATCGAATTGTTCAACTCAGCTAACAAAAATAAAATCATACCTGCCGCGACATGATCCGCTGTCGGGGTGTCCTCCACCAGGGCTGCATAAACCCGTCCACTGGGTGCTGCAGATCGTCGTCCCGTCTGTCCCGACGTCGTGGCCCACTCTGGCTGACGGTGTACAGGAGGGGCTTCCGCTGCATAGATAGGCAAGGGGGGTGCTGTCGCAATCGGCCGCACTGACAAAATGGCCTGGGGGCAAGCTGCGCGGAAATGTCCCAACTCTCCACAGAGGAAACACCGCCCCTGTCTCTGATCACACTGCGACGGTG
Organism: Tillandsia fasciculata; assembly: GCA_029168755.2. NCBI lineage: Eukaryota > Viridiplantae > Streptophyta > Magnoliopsida > Poales > Bromeliaceae > Tillandsia > Tillandsia fasciculata. Next base: position 154,629 of record JAQOTM010000276.1, on the reverse strand, counting down.
GATGAGGCCCGCCACAAATGACACACCGCTCCTGTCGCTGCTGCCGGTTCTTCTGCTGCTGCGGGGGCCCACCTGATCTCCGGCGCCTACGAAACCCACGACCCTCAGGATCAGATCGTGGAGGTCTCGGAGGTCCCTGCCGGCTCGTCTGTCCCTCATCCTCCGGTGCTGGGCGCTTCGCCCCCGAAATCCCTGCGGGAGCTGGGGCCACCTCGACCATAACCGCCTCTCCGTGGTCCACATAGAGGGCCTGCTCCATAGAGGCATCCAGAGTCTGCAATCTCTGCGAGCGGACAAACTGGTAGATATCACGGCGCAGTACTCGCTCAAACATGTAGATCCGGTGCGCCTCATCCCTAGCCGCATGGGGTACACAAGCCAACAACTGGTTGAACTCTGCGATGTACTCATGCACGGGCCGATCTCCCTGTCGGAGATTCCTCAACTGCTCCTCCAACCTCTGCTTGACGCTCTCTGGGAAAAAGGCTCCAAGAAGTAGACTGCAGAACTCCGCTCAAGTAAACAGCTGGGTCCCAGGTGGACCAACTGGTCGAACACGCCGCCACCAGGCCTCGGCGTTGCGCTCCAAAAAGTGAGTCGCCAATAGGACCTGAAACCGCTCCTCGATAAATAAGCTCTCGAAATTGCGCTCCATAGCCGTGATCCACGACTCTGCCTCCCACGGCTCCGAACTCTGCCCCGAAAAATGAGGTGGGTTAAACTGACGGAATCTCAACAACAAATCCACCACCTCTCGCTGCTCTGCCTAGGTCAACGGCCCTGCCGTCCCAAACGGCTGTCTACCGGTATCTGGTGCAATAGGGGCTACCTGCACTGCTGGTACAACTGGGGGTGCCACAGCTGGCGACGAAGGTGCGGGGAAACTCCCTTGGGTTGCTACAACTGGCTGTACCCTCTGCTCCAACATAAGCATCATCCGACCCATGGCCTCCTCCTGGCGCCGAGTAGCCTCCTCCTGGCGCCGAACAGCCTCTGCCAACTGGGCCATCTGAGCCCGAAGCTCCAGCACCTCACTCTGCTGACCCTGTGCTGTCTCCTCCTGCCCAGGCTCATCGGAGGGGGAAGGCTGAGAACGCGTCTGTACCCTGCGTCGGGGAGGCATCGTGCCCACCTACAACACACATGCAAACATCAGGACAGTAGCAAACAACACTCGACCCAATCCAGCGAAAGTCTAAGACATGTCATCCATTCCCTAGCATTATGTTGTCTGCAGCCAACATAATCGCTTAGGAGAATAAACATGCCAATCACTCATCCTGTACCTTGGGAGAGGTATAAAACTCAATCAGGACTCTCGCTAAAAGTCACGACTCTCACGTAGTCATCCTAATGTCCAACCACAAGCCTAGGGTTTCTAAGTCCACAATGACCTACAACCTAGGCTCTGATACCACATAATCTGTCACGCCCCGGCGTCGAAACTGCGACCCGGGCTCGCTAACAGATCCGCCGCCCATACGGGAAGCCCCGTATAGACGAAGCGACTAACCTGCAAAAGATCAACTATACTAAACAGATATCAGAGCTGAAAGTAAACTGCTGGAAAATAAAAGCTAAGTGAACAACTACAACTCTCAAATAATACAAACCATCCTCACCAAAAGTACATAAGTCTCTCAAGAAGTAAAATAAAAGTACAACTCTATACCTCACTACAAGGTCTCTCAACAAGAACTCTCAAAAATAAGGGGGTACATCTACTCTCTGGACGATGACTGGTAGGGATGTATCTCGCGACTCCCTTACCTCAATCTAAAGAAGCAGCAACTGGAGCAGCAGGAACAGGAGTAGAAGTCCCTGTGGGAAAAGACACCACGACGGGTGTGAGAACTACGTCCCAAGTAGTTCTCAGTGGGTGCCGCCAACAAGCCCGACGGTCTGCCCACTAAGTCTACAAGAGGCATAATGTAACAATAATACTGAAATGAAAGGGCTGGAAAAGTAACTCTACAGCTACTATGCCTCTATCTAGATGCTCAAAAAGTGGAACAGATGGAAACATGATGCATCTACTAACTCTCAAGTACAGTCACCCAATCTACCTGACTGCCGCCTCGGGTCCAGTCAAACCTGCGCCTACCTACTGCCGTTACATCCCGGAGGACCGGACTGACGTAGGGCGTCCGTAGCTGCCAAAACTGGGCCAGCCAGAGGGACTGTGTCCGTGACTGCCAAAACTGGGCCAGTCAGAGGGACGGCGTCGACAAGTCGCGATACCAAAGTAACAGACCCACTCCGGACGTGGCACTCGAGGGGAGCGACCCCAACGAGGACAAAGGTATCCGCGCACTCTGTCGAGCTCAGGTGGAACTGCAGGCTATAGTCCAAAATCCACGCTCACGCTCTGAACGGAAAGACTCAGAATCCTCAAACATCTCGCACAACGGTCGGAGCACTCTCGACGACTCAGCTGATCAGCTCACACGAACACGAGACACTAGCCTCTCCAACAGCTCACAGCACAAACACACTGGCTGGAGATACTCAACAGCCAGGACCACCGTCCACCAGACGGCTCCCACAACGGAACACTAAACTCACAAGAAAAATCGACACCATAAGGGTTCGAAAACCCGATAGGCCGGTGCTTAGAACCCTATCAAACAAGAACAGACTCTAGGCTCCGCCTATCGAAGTTCCCGTGTCACGCCCCCGGGGGTTTTTGAGTCAATTAAAGCGGAAAGACGTGTCTATTTTTTTTTTTTCTTTTAATAAGGTAACATAGACCTTCAACCCCGGTGCGTGCCAGACCGCCACATACACAAATTCACTCTGTCCACGGACAGAGTCTCCTTTGTATATGCACGGCGTCTCATTTACACATATCATTCAATCACAAATATCATACATCAATCACCAACCAACAACCATACAGTAGACATACACCATATTCAGAGTTTAATCATTTAACTAAAGCATGTCATTTAAGCGGCGTCAATATTTGGAAAGGATAAAACCCAGAGTTGTAAAACCCGAGCCCACACGGCACTTCCTTTTGAGAAAACATTTTCGCAACCCTTTATCTTATCATGAAAACATGCCGCGGATGAAAACATAAGAAAACGCACTACTAGTAATATGAAACATAAAGGGTCACCTCATCCACAGTGCTAGCTAATACATGTCCACAAATAAAGTAATCCACAAGCAACTAAAAATAGCATAAAGAGGAAATGAGTCATAAATACGATAACCAAGAGTCCGACTACGATCCTCACGACGCAGTCCCACCGCCATCCCGGCTAACGCACCTAGGAATACCTGTCACGGAGTGGGTAAAGTCAGTGACAAACAAAGTAGATGTGTAACAATATCAAGAGGGGAAAACATACGAATACACCGAATACACCGTAACCTTTCGTTAGACACCTGCACATTAATTTAATTTAACCTGGGCACCAATCCCCAGATCACCTGTCGGGGAGACGGAAATCTCCCCTCGTGCACAAACACCTACTTTGATGCTCTTACCCCTTTCGCGGTGCTGGTGCAACACCTCAGCTGGCGCGAAGAGGTCCCCGCTTGCACCGTTACCTTTGCGGGGCACACGGGTCATAAAGACCACTCTTCCGGAAAAGTACACCCATGCGGAGGCCAATCCGCCTGTGTACGTGCAGCATCCGAAACCGGATTGCCAAGATTGGCGTGTAATGGGCACCGCGACCGCAGCCGCACAATTATTAGATAAAAACATTAATCGAAAGGTTAAACTATCCATCTACTTTGTTAGGTAAATTAACGAGTACTTTTAATGACGATAGATGCACTTACAGCACCGGTTGCACTCATCGCAACCGTACCCACCTTGTTGGAGAGCAAACGGAACACCTATATCCTTCGCGCTCCCCCGCTGCGCACCTGGACCTAAGAAAAGTCCGCACGGACAATAATAGTCACAAACGTGTACTAACATCCCAAAACAAAAGACCCAATTTACCCCTTTTTGACGGAAAAGTCCAACACCGTCCGGTTCGCCGAAACCGGAACCCAAAACCGCTAACGGAATCTAACAAAACCCAATCTCTCAGCTAGTCGCCAACTCGGGGCGTCAACGGTCCAGCCGAGAAGCCCCGACGACGAAAACGATGAGAGAAAGACCCGACGGCGCGCCCCCGACAATTTTGTCGAGGCGCGGAGTGTCGGCGAAATCGGCACCCAACATTATAATTTAGTGACCAAGACGGTCCCATGTGGCCATGCCATGAAAGCCACGGAAATAACGATCCCAACGGCGAAAACCGCGCTCAAAACGGTGGAAAAACGGACCCAAACGGAGCAAATGAACTCCGGCTGTCGGATGGTGCACGGGGGCCACCATAGACCGGGTTTACAGCATTGGCGACCGTGCGGCATGCGCCGGGTGCACGCAAGAAGCGTGCACCGCGCGGTTTGGGCCGGGCCGGTGCACGCTTCAAGCGTGCACCGGGTCCACACTTCGTCGGCCGCCGCGCGTACGCCGGGTGCACGCCTAAGGCGTGCACCGCGCACACTGTGCAGCCCGGCGCACGGTTTCGTGCGCCGGGTCTGCGCCTTTGGGACAGCGGGGCGTGCACCGGGTGCACGCCCGGGGTCCGTGGACCGCGGCCGTACGGATGCTACAGTAAACCCTACCTTCGCCGTTTTTCGCGCCGTTTTCGCTCCCGTTTCGCGATTTCTTCTCCGTTTTCGCTCCCATGGGATCCCGGTGACGACCCCGCGAACATGGTAACGACGGCGGCGGCCTCCCGTCTAACAACGGCGGCGGCGGCCTCCCGTTAACCCACTATGTCCCGCCGGAGTCGCCCGAAAAATTCCCGAAAAATTCCCGAAAAATTCCCGCAATTCTAACGGCTAAACCGTCGATCGACGAACACCCAAAACGTCGATCGGAAGTTCGATAACAAGATACCCGTTAAAAATCATCAACTAATATCCGATAAAAATCCTCGATCACACCCGATCAAGAACGAGGATAAAATATGGATCAAAACCCGACGAAAATCCGCGAACGATATTCCGGTTAAAATAATCTAACAAGAACACGGAAAACCCCCGATTTGTTTATCAAACGAAACGATGATAACTCACCTTAAATTTATCGGAATAAAAGATCCGATCTTGTTTCTCGCGGCGTCGGAAATCCGGATCCGCTCCCCGTAGACGATGGCGTCTCGTTCTCCGATCTCCGGCACGTGAATCGGGGCGATCGGGTTCCTCCGCTTCCCCCTTCTTTTCCTCTTTTCTCCTCCGGTTAGGGGTTCCGCCTCTTTTCTTTTTCTCTCCTCACCGGTTGGGGTTTTCGGTACGCTCGAAAGGGGCGATTTGAGAGGCGGTATTTCACAATTAGGGTTTCGTTGGTAACGGGGGAATAAATAATCTGTTATTTATTTATCCCCTTTTTATCTAATTTCACACATACGCACCGTCAAAATCCCTTTCGGGTATTTTGACTCCGATTAATTAATTTCCAATTAATTAATCCTCCGTCCTCATTAATTAATTTTTCCAATTAATTAATCCTTACCGTCGGTCCTAATATCCGATTTCTTTATCTTACGTGCGTAGGTGAACCCGAATTTCCCCGTTTCTATCTCTCACATAAATATCCGACTGACGGGATATTTATCACCTTTAAATCTGACCACCGGTTATTTAATTACTTTAAATCCTGACCACCGATTATTTAATCACCTTTATTAAATAATCATGGGAAATCAATTCCCAATTGGATTCAAATTACCGGATATTTAAATCTTAATTTTAAATCCTGGTCACCGATTATTTAATCACCTTTATTAAATAATCCCGGGAAAAACAAATCCCCGATTTAAATATCCGGATTTTATCTCTTATCCAACCCACGAGATAAAATCCCACCAATTTAAATCCCTTAATTAAATATCCGAATTCTATCCCTTATCCTATCCACGAGATAAAATCCCACCAATTTAAATCCCTTAATTAATTCGTACGTAGGAGGATTTAAATTTCCGTCACCGGATAATTAATTAATTAATTAATTAATTAATTATCCCTCCGAGATAACCCACCTTATCCTAGGGTGCAAGATATTTTGCACGGTTACCGATGCGTGACTAATTACCGCATCGCTAAGGATCCCGTTCCGGGAGATCCCGATATCGGATTTCGAATCCGATCGCACCGTCGGTCATCGTTTTTCGCGCTCTATCGCAGAAAAATACACCCACCTTGTCCCGGCCGACTTAAGAAAATTAAATAAATTTTATTCCGCTTAAGGCCTAAGCGATTACATGTGAGTTCGAAAATACCCCAAAGGGTCGGGTCACTACACCACTCACACTTTATAAAAAGTTTCGTCCCGAAACTTAAACTCAAACCTCACTTAAACAACTCGGGAAAACATTCCCTCATCTTTGATTCCAGTTCCCACGTCGCCTCGCGCTCTTCGTGGTTGCTCCACTGGACTTTCACATAGGGGATCGTTCGGTTGCGTAGCTTCTTGTCCTCTCTTGCCAAAATCCGCACCGGCGTCTCCTCGACGCTCAAGTCCTCTCGTAGCTCAATGGTGGAGGCATCCAAGGCATGAGAGGGGTCTGCCAGGTACTTCCGGAGCATCGAAACGTGGAACACGTTGTGGACTCGTTCGAGGTTCGGGGGCAGGGCCAACCGGTACGCCACCGGTCCCACGCGCTCCAGAATCTCGAACGGTCCCACGTATCTGGGGCTCAACTTCCCCTTTATGCCGAAACGTCGGTTTCCCTTGGAGGGTGAAACCCGGAGCAGAACGTGCTCGCCCACCATGAACTCTAAGTCTCGGCGTCTGTTATCTGCATAGCTTTTCTGTCTGCTTTGGGCGGTCAGCAGCCTTTGTTTAATCAAACGCACCTTTGCTTCGGTCTCCTCCACCAGATCTGGGCCCAGAAACTTTCGCTCACCTAAGTCATCCCAGCATATCGGAGACCGACAGCGGCGCCCGTACAGGGCCTCGTACGGTGCCATCTGAATACTGGCCTGATAGCTGTTATTGTAGGCAAATTCCACCAGGGGCAGACACCGTGCCCACCCTTCGCCCAAGTCCAGAACGCATGCTCGAAGCATGTCTTCCACGATCTGTATCACCCGCTCCGATTGCCCATCGGTTTGCGGATGAAAGGCTGTGCTGAAGTGCAACTTGGTCCCCATCGCTTGTTGCAAACTTCGCCAAAAGTTCGACACAAAGCGTGTGTCTCTGTCCGACGTGATGGATGTTGGTACACCGTGCAACCTTACTATCTCGTCGAGGTAGGTTTGCGCCAGTCGTTCCCGGGTCCACGTCGTGTGTATGGGCAAAAAGTGGGCCGATTTCGTCAAACGGTCCACGATCACCCATATCGCATCGTGTCCCTGTGGCGATCTCGGGAAACCGGTCACAAAATCCATGGTAATCATGTCCCATTTCCACTCGGGCACCGGTAAAGGTTGCAATTTTCCCGCCGGCCGTTGATGTTCGGCCTTCACCCGTTGGCACACTAAGCAGTGAGCCACGAATCGGGTCACGTCCTCCTTCATTTTGGGCCACCAGAAGGTCTGCTTGACGTCCTTGTACATCTTCGTCCCTCCGGGATGCGCTGCATATGGGGCAGTATGCGCCTCCCGTAGGATCTCCTCCTTGAGCTCCGGTAGGTCCGGCACGCAGATTCGTCCGCGAAATCGTATTGTACCGTCGGAGCTCACCATAAAATCACCTTCCTTGTCGGCGGTTATTCTACTCCGCACCAGCTGGAGTTGATCATCAGTCGATTGGCCTTCGAGAATCCTGTCCAGCAGAGTAGGTCTGACCACCAGCGTCAGAAGTTGGGCGACTGTCCCTGCAGGTACCACCTCTAGTCTCAACCGCGAGAACTCCGCAATTAGACTATCCTGCTGCGTAATGGCGCTTACATCCGCTCCCGCGGCCTGTCCTTTGCGACTCAGGGCGTCGGCCACCACGTTGGCCTTTCCCGGGTGGTAGTGGATCGTTAGATCGTAATCCTTTAATAGCTCAAGCCACCGCCTTTGTCGAAGATTTAGCTCCCTTGGGTGAAAAGGTACTTGAGGCTCTTATGATCTGAGTACACATTACAGTGTGCCCCATACAGGTAGTGCCTCCAAAGCTTGAGCACAAACACCACCGCTGCGAGTTCCAAATCATGCACGGGGTAATTCCGCTCGTACTCCTTGAGCTGCCTTGACGCATAGGCGATCACCTTCCCCCGTTGCATGAGTACTCCACCCAATCCATTCCGCGACGCGTCGCAATATACTTCATAGTCCTCCCCAGGCTCTGGCAGGGCGAGGATCGGAGCTCGCGTCAACCTGTCCTTGAGCTCCTCGAAGCTTCTTTGACACTTGTCCGTCCAGACAAACTTTTCCCCCTTTTTCGTCAATCGGGTCAAGGGGGTGGCTATCTTGGAGAAACCCTCCACAAAGCGCCGGTAATACCCGGCTAATCCTAAGAAGCTCGAATCTCCGTCACCGTCGTCGGTTGGGGCCAGTCTGTCACCGAATCTATCTTCTTTGGGTCCACCGCGACTCCAGCCGCCGAGATCACGTGCCCCAAGAAACCGACCTCTCGGAGCCAAAACTCACACTTTTTGAGTTTGGCGTAGAGTTTCTGTTCCCGTAGGGTCTGGAGGACTGTGCGCAGGTGTTCTTCGTGTTCCTCGTCTGTACGGGAGTAGATGAGGATATCGTCGATGAAGACCACCACGAATAAGTCCAAGAAGGGTTTGAATACCCTGTTCATCATATCCATAAACACTGCCGGGGCATTAGTGAGCCCGAATGGCATTACCGTAAACTCGTAATGGCCATAGCGAGTACGGAAAGCCGTTTTGGGGATGTCCTCCCCCTTGACTCGGACCTGATGATAGCCCGACTGCAGGTCGATCTTTGAGAACACCGTCGCCCCCCGTAACTGGTCAAAGAGGTCGTCGATCCTTGGCAGGGGGTACTTATTCTTGATCGTGACCTTATTTATCTCCCGGTAGTCGATGCACAACCGGAGACTTCCGTCCTTCTTCCTCACAAACAGGACGGGCGCGCCCCAAGGTGACGCGCTTGGTCTGATGAAACCTTTGTCCAGAAGGTCCTCCAACTGTGCCTTGAGTTCCTTCAGCTCCGCGAAGGCCATCCTGTACGGTGCCTTGGTGATGGGCTTGGTGCCGGGAGCAGTTCAATTGGGAAGTCAACCTCTCGTTCCGGCGGCATTCCGGGAAGCTCCGCCGGAAATACATCCGGAAATCCTCTTACCGCGGGACCGCAAAGCCTGATCTGGGAAGCGGCCCCGAGCTGCACGACAGCCCACAAAATTTTCGGTAGCAAAGCTTCGGGCGGAGCCTACTTGTTCCTTGCGCGGCCCTTAGTGGGCCCCGAAAACACCGGATTTTCTCTAGACTTCGGAACCTGCCCGCCGCGCATAGCCGGGGAAGGTTTCGCCTAACGCCTAAGGACTTAGTGAGGGGAGGGGACAACAGGAGAGTCTAACGAGCGTAACTGGCTAAGGTGTAGTCGGCTCTCTAAGAAAGAGAAAAAGAATAAGAACTAACAGTAATCACCTGTCGTCCTAGATCTGGGACGTCGCGTCCCCTGCGGCAGTTCCCGGGGAGTACGCCCGCAGCCCTGGCCAGCGTCGCACGGCGTGTCGGGGGAGGGGTCTAATGTCTGAGGAATCTGAGGAGTCTGTGGGGTCCGAGGGCTCCTGGTTGCCGGGCGGATCCCTTGGCTGGACGGGATCCGCAGTACTGTCTGCACCCTTTTGCGGTGGCGGCGTAGGGGCAGTGGCGGCGGGCCTCTGAGGGCAAATGTCCTGAGCTCTCCCGTCGGGCTTGAGACATCGTAAATCCGCGCTCCACCGCGGTGGCTCTATCGTCCACCTCCTGGAAGGTGTGCATACCCGCCGTTTGCACCACCTTAAGATGTCGCTCCATAAGCCATTCACAAAAGGACGGGCCTTGTGAGATCCATCTCTTATAGTCGTTGTCGGAGAAGCTGATACTCCGCCGCTGTTCGCACCATACTCTTTGCCTTTGCGTTCTCCGCTGATAACCCATTTCGGGCCATTAGTCGCTGTATACAAAAAAACCAAATCACCCCTAGACCTAACTGGTCTAGCACCATGACCTACAGACACACCGGAACTAAATTCCCCTTTTCCCCGTACTCTCACGTACTACGCACTACACCTTGGTTATCTCATTTCCATTTGCTTGTGGCACCTTGCACTGTGGATGTAAATCACGTCTACTATGGTTGTGGTTGTATTTTTCTCTGATACCATTTAATCTGTCACGCCCCCGGGGGTTTTTGAGTCAATTGAAGCGGAAAGACGTGTCTATTTTTTTTTTTCTTTTAATAAGGTAACAATAACCTTCAACCCCGGTGCGTGCCAGACCGCCACATACACAAATTCACTCTGTCCACGGACAGAGTCTCCTTTGTATATGCACGGCGTCTCATTTACACATATCATTCAATCACAAATATCATACATCAATCACCAACCAACAACCATACAGTAGACATACACCATATTCAGAGTTTAATCATTTAACTAAAGCATGTCATTTAAGCGGCGTCAATATTTGGAAAGGATAAAACCCAGAGTTGTAAAACCCGTGCCCACACGGCACTTCCTTTTGAGAAAACATTTTCGCAACCCTTTATCTTATCATGAAAACATGCCGCGGATGAAAACATAAGAAAACGCACTACTAGTAATATGAAACATAAAGGGTCACCTCATCCACAGTGCTAGCTAATACATGTCCACAAATAAAGTAATCCACAAGCAACTAAAAATAGCATAAAGAGGAAATGAGTCATAAATACGATAACCAAGAGTCCGACTACGATCCTCACGACGCAGTCCCACCGCCATCCCGGCTAACGCACCTAGGAATACCTGTCACGGAGTGGGTAAAGTCAGTGACAAACAAAGTAGATGTGTAACAATATCAAGAGGGGAAAATCATACGAACACACCGAATACACCGTAACCTTTCGTTAGACACCTGCACATTAATTTAATTTAACCTGGGCACCAATCCCCAGATCACCTGTCGGGGAGACGGAAATCTCCCCTCGTGCACAAACACCTACTTTGATGCTCTTACCCTTTCGCGGTGCTGGTGCAACACCTCAGCTGGCGCGAAGAGGTCCCCGCTTGCACCGTTACCTTTGCGGGGCACACGGGTCATAAAGACCACTCTTCCGGAAAAGTACACCCATGCGGAGGCCAATCCGCCTGTGTACGTGCAGCATCCGAAACCGGATTGCCAAGATTGGCGTGTAATGGGCACCGCGACCGCAGCCGCACAATTATTAGATAATAACATTAATCGAAAGGTTAAACTATCCATCTACTTTGTTAGGTAAATTAACGAGTACTTTTAATGACGATAGATGCACTTACAGCACCGGTTGCACTCATCGCAACCGTACCCACCTTGTTGGAGAGCAAACGGAACACCAATATCCTTCGCGCTCCCCCGCTGCGCACCTGGACCTAAGAAAAGTCCGCACGGACAATAATAGTCACAAACGTGTACTAACATCCCAAAACAAAAGACCCAATTTACCCCTTTTTGACGGAAAAGTCCAACACCGTCCGGTTCGCCGAAACCGGAACCCAAAACCGCTAACGGAATCTAACAAAACCCAATCTCTCAGCTAGTCGCCAACTCGGGGCAACGGTCCAGCCGAGAAGCCCCGACGACGAAAACGATGAGAGAAAGACCCGACGGCGCGCCCCCGACATTTTGTCGAGGCGCGGAGTGTCGGCGAAATCGGCACCCAACATTATAATTTAGTGACCAAGACGGTCCCATGTGGCCATGCCATGAAAGCCACGGAAATAACGATCCCAACGGCGAAAACCGCGCTCAAAACGGTGGAAAAACGGACCCAAACGGAGCAAATGAACTCCGGGCTGTCGGATGGTGCACGGGGCCACCATAGACCGGGTTTACAGCATTGGCGACCGTGCGGCATGCGCCGAGTGCACGCAAGAAGCGTGCACCGCGTGTTTGGGCCGGGCGGTGCACGCTTCAAGACGTGCACCGGGTCCACACGTTCGTGCGGCCGCCGCGCGTACGCCGGGTGCCGCCTAAGGCGTGCAACGCGCACACTGTGTAGACCCGGCGCACGGTTTCGT